>JAEQBH010007497.1:0-152754 GCA_016808115.1 Tetrastigma voinierianum | reverse complement strand
TATTCAAACCTATTTCCATTTGTTTTTCTCATTATATAAGGATCAAAAATTAAATATGTAAATTTTGGAAAAATTTTGATTATATTTTTATTTTCTTTATATTTTTTTACTATAAACCAAATGAGAAAATTATTTTCTTCAGATTTTTTCTTTACCTAGTACTTGTAAATGGAGCTCTTGCTATGAAAAAATATAGATGCAAATTGGGAGGGGAAAATGAAGGAATAAAATTTGGAGGAAAAAAATTCATTTTATTCGTGTCTCTAGCTCCACATTCCATGCGAGGTGGTAAAGGTAGACTAAAAAATTTTAAAATATATAAATTTTTGATGAATTTAAATTAAATTTTACTTTCTTTTATATTTTTCAAGGTGAAACCAAACATGAGAAAATATGTGACGCCCTAAAAACCTGTGTGTGGGTCCGTTGACAACCTGGTCAACTCATGGACATTCATGTATGTCAAAGCACCGGACACCACTCATAGAAAAATCCTGGGCAGAGTCTCCTTTGTAGGCCAGGAGCTCTACCCAAGGTACAAACCACCCCAATAAGTTATGCAATGACCACACAGATCCACATGCGAGTAAAATAATGGTCACTGGATCCTCGGTATCAACTCACTACAAAATACATAGTATCCCAACCAAATATATTACATGGTTCAAGAGTTTTTACATTACTCTTAATTCAATGAGTGAAAATTCTTCTCTTACAATTCTAATATATATACAAATCAATACCAAAGCCAATAATCTGGCTTTCTTTCTAATGCATCTTCTATAATGCCCGTGCACACTCATAAAATTAAATAGCATCCTCGATTGTATGAAACAAACTCTAATAGTGATAATTTCCTACATGCTAAGGCTTCTCCCACTGAAAGGCACACATGCATATAAACAATCACATTCAAGAATTTTCACGAACTCCACTAATGTCTACATGACCAATCCTCATGTCTCGAGTATCACCACTCCTCACACATGTCTAAGCCTAATATGCGAGTAAAATACGCTTCACAACAAGCTTTTTGTTCTTGAAAACTTACTACCGTAGTTTCGATAAAATTATTGACTACCCCTCCGAGGCGACCATCGATAACTCTCCAACAAATATGGTCCTCATCCGCGATCCGCCGACGCCCTTCATAAGTACTATTATTCGAAAATCTTCCTCGTCAAATTCCTTTCACACAAACATTTTCCTACGCACCCCTCTTCCTAGTGACAAAGAAATCACGACAACCCACAAAGACCTCACACCAAGCTTCCTCCTCCACCTAATTGACAAGGCTACCATAAAGTTAAGTTTCTGCTAATGACTTTTCCACCGTGGTGTCCCGTCGACTAATTCAACCTCGCTAAATCTATATTGCTCTATGTCATGAGATCGATAACTCGAGTAAAATGCCTCGGGGCTAATAAACCAATACTCAGTAAAAACAAAATTAATCCGCTTATATTCTCATAGTTCTGCCACTGCTGTATGCAAGATTTATACACATTTTCAAATAAATAGTTTCTTAGCCACATTTTCGCTTTCTTCTCAAAAGCCACCTCTACTGAGTGCCACCTCCCCGATATCCTCTCGCACCAAAGGGGTCCCACGACTGCGAGCAAGCCCAAGAGGAAAGCTCCTCCACAGGTTACTTCCCCACTCAAATGCATATGCAATGGCATATATAAACAAGCAATCTTCATTTCATGGAATTATTCTATATGAAATGTTCATACCATGCTGACGCAACCCCTCATGCTCACAACCCGAGTCCCAACCCGACTCTCACACCGAATGCCAGAAATGAAATCAGCTCACACACCCCACTAAAACCACAGAAAACCCTCCACCCAATTATCAAAAACCGATTTCGGGATTACTTTTCTTTATTTTCATGGGGCTACTTTATTTCCTGCTTACACCGAGGACGCCACGCCTTTTCAACATTTTCACGAACTTACATCAAGCCGGGATTCATGTCTAACCGTGGAATAAATGGAAAATTTTCACCGGGACCACCTCAACTTGTTCCGCCCAAAACATGTGTAATTTATTTGGCCATCATTTACACACTGTGAATCTCTACCTTAATTTAGTCCCATTTTTCCCGAGTTCACGACTCACCTCACCAACACCGATGAATAAACCTTACCCCGCACCCACACGACCCGACGCGATGCAGACCATGTGTATATGAAATGCATGATGCCACGCATTTTCCATGTTACATGCATGAATGAGCACTACATGAAACATTTACAAATCATGGAAAATCATAATTTATACATATAATCTACCTCCATGCAAATCATGTTAATACATTAAATAGCATGCATCAACATCATATTTCCACACACTGCATGTTATTCAAGCAAGCCATAACACGCAATCATTCACCAACTCGTAATCATTCAACAGCAGACCACGGGCCCTAGCAAACATGGTAACCATTTTGGTTCCAATCCTTATCATCACGCTAAACAAATCGAGTTATACTCAGAAACTTTCGCCTTCTAAACAAAACCCTAACTTCCACAGTCCGTGCAACCGGTCATGAATTTATACCCTTTAGTCCCAAGGCTTGGAACTAATTTACATGGTCTCTCATGGCCTCCCACAAGCAACCCCTACCATTACAAAGCCTTTAGGCTAAAAGTAAACCAAGTAGGAAAATATCCCACTCTTGAGTTTGTCGGGGAACCTAACTTTTTGGTGTCCACATCGCAGATCCCAACTTCAAGGCACCGACTTTAGTCCTCGAACTTTCGAACGTCGACCGCCCGAAACCCGAGAAATCTTCCTTTTCCCTTTCCTCCTTTTCCTTTTTCTTTCTTTTCTCTCTAAGAACCGTTCCTTTTTTTTTTTTTCCTCTTTCCTTTCTTTTCCTTCCTTTTTGCCTTCTTTTCCTTTTCTCTTCATTTTCCTCATTCTCTCCATCTTCTCTTATTTCTCCTTTCGTCCTTTTTCTCCCTTTCGAGAATCATCATCCTAGCCAATGGGAGAAATTCTCCCTCCTTCTCAGTCCAAATTGGTGGCCCTCACTTTTCCAGCATTCTTTTCTTTTTATTTCTTAATGCCCTTTATGACATCATGCACCATGGCATCATATAGCCATGGAATCCCTTCTCCCACATGGCTTAATTGTGAGCCACTCCTTTATGCCAAGTGTCACACTTCTATGGTGCCAAGTGGCATCCCCCTTAACTTCTGTCACAGCGTGTCAATCCGACACCAGCACGCCCTCGAAAAACGAAACCCGCCACCGAATCTAACTAAATTCGACGCAGAGTTTAACTCTTCACAAGAAGACTTCAACCGAGAAGTCCATTCGCCTTCCGAGATCTAGAAAATCTCTGATTTTTATCGAAATTACTATTTTACCCCTTTTTGAGAAAATTGAATTTTCTGCCCATGTTAAAATCACAAATCAAGCCTGAAAACATGGGTTATGTACCACTTTCTACCAAAATCACACCTTTAGATTTAACGAAAATCCGGCAGCATAACGACTGCACGGTGGTCAAGCCCGAAATACAAAGATCACCTGTATATAAAAAAATACACTCCCAATATTTTCCAAAATCCAACTACAATCATAAGGACCTCTGGTCCTCATCAAAATATAAGATAATAATCAATCCAACATAATTTCATCGCAACCTGTTTTTCTCAAAACCATGCATGCATATTTTACAAAAAAGATATTTACATATACAAAATGTCATACTTTAATTCTTTTATTACTTTTACTTACACCTTATCTTATATATAATCATAACACTGGTCGTAGGACCAGGATCTCAGGTCTTTTCTACCAAAGATCCGCAGACCGAACTCGAAAAAGTTATTTAAAAATTAAAATCGTGGAGCCAAACTGCCTGAGTACCTATAAGTTCTAAATGTTGTTGCCCGTCGTATGTACCTCCCAATATGAAAATCTATACGTAAATGGCTGTAAAACTGTTTATGAGAAAACCGAAGCTGCGAAGAAAACCATTTCAAAACTCGTGATGAAAAACTATTTATGTTTCACTGAAACTGCTTGGTGGTTAATATCCAGTGTTATACTCGCAACCGCACAACCACTGTAGCCCATTTCTCGAAATACTCAGACTTGATGCCACGAAACCTTGAACCCGGCAGAGAGACCCAGAGTGCAAACCCCAACACTACCCGCCTAATATGGTCCCGGCCAACACTACGGTCTCTATAAACATAATGGAACCTTTGAACCAAATGCCCGGTGATGAACCCTGAACTAACACTCATCGCCATGTACTGGCAAATACATTAACTATCTATATACCCCGAATGTGCAGAGAGGGCGACTCATTGTATAAATATATGCAAGATCTAATCCTCAATTGCCGACTCGTATTAACAGGTAGTTAGTCATAATATCCCAGCAACTCGCTATGCACAACTGGACACATCCGACCGGAATCGAACCGCGCCATCTAAAGGTTTTACAACTAGCCAAACTGCTTTCTTAAATACTGAAATCGAACTTTTCGAGCATAACAAGTGGAGGGAAAAATAGCTATAAATTTATATTTTCAAAGCATTTTACAAACTTGTAATTTAAACACTTCGCTTTTTTGTAAAGATTTTAGTACTCACATTTTTCTCGCCTAATTTCTTTAAATTTGTTACACTCTAAATTATCGTCTGATACTCCAATCGCCCTTACACAATCCATACAAAGTACGAAAAATACCCTCGCTCAACGTTTTAACCATAAACACACCGCGCTCTGTCAATATATCAAACGGTAACTCGATTCTAACAAAACTTTACGCGCTAGTCCCATTCGATAAGGACATCGATAATATGATGTGAAATTGGACCAAAATACCCCTACACATTAAATGCCCCATAAAACTATCGCTTGTGGCAAACTTTCACTCCGCTGAACACTTTCCATGTAGCCTAAAATTCGAAAACATTTCCCTTAAAAATTGTGTCCACCTGTCCACTCACATAACTCGGGCCCTCAATCCGAACTGTCCGAAAACCGTCAAATTCAGCCCGGACGTTCGAATGATAGTCCCAAAATTCCTAAACTCGCCTAAAATTTTGGATCAAGTTTATGACCTTTCACGGTCTCTAAGAAAATTTCAAGCCATTACATAGCATTTAGGTTCTAAATAACACAAATAGGAAAATTTCCTACCTTCAAGTGTGATGAAATGCTGTTGATATCTACAGAAATTTCGCCGCACCAACTTTGCATCGCTCCGACGGAAATCTACGGTCCGAGTCAGAACTGAGAAAGAAACAAAGAAAATATAAAATAAAATCGCCTCCTCTCCAACAGCTACCGGGTCTGCCTCCTACTGGCTGACTTTCTTTTATTCTTTTATTATTATTATTATTTTTTTTCATATACGATTTCTATTGCCTCATTCAGGTCCATTTATGTCCTGAAAATTTTTTATTTCTTTCTGTCAATTATTTTTGAATAACTTTAACTGCTTATCTTCGATTTTCGAGATTTTGTAAAATCTTATCCGTTTCTTAGCTATCATTACCTTAGAGTAAAATCGTAAAATATTTTCTCGATTGTCCTCGTGACCAACGAATTCTTATGTCACTAGATGCTACGTAGATCTAATTTATCGCAACTGCTTCATCATTCTGGGATCAGAGAATCTTCTAGCCTCAACCCTTATAGTAATTTCATTGTTGTCATTTATCCTTTCTAAAATTTCATAATTGGAGGCCATTCTCCATCTTCTCACTGTGTGCCACACCTTGAACCCAGGTTTCACCCTTAAAACAACTTCCTTCTCAAAAAATTTCATTACAAAATTAAAATAACACCATGAATCTCTACAGATACTACATACCATACTAACCCTCTCGGGACTGGGAAAATACATTTTCGCTTTTGTTTCCATTTCATGTCATGCGCTTGATTCTAAGATTCAGGCTACCTAATGCATAATATGTAACACCGTCCCTATGAGGTGCATAATACATGTATCAAAGAAGGGCACATATGTGCACCAAGTGCCATTGTGGTGATAAAATTGTAAAATTTTCAATAATTGTGTACTTTGCAATTGGCAGTGTTTAGGGGTGAAAGTATAATTAACAAGCTAAAATAGTAAAATAATATTAATAAATTGCCAAAATATTTTCAGGGAAGTCCTGAAATTTTCTAGGAGTCAGATGATCTAAACGGACTGCGCCGTTGTCTGCCTCACAATCAGTGATCAGAAAGTTTCATGACCTCCGAGACACGGAATATTTACTAATTTGTAATCAGTAGAGTGAACCCAAAACGTGATTTTTGAAAAAAAAAAAAATCTAAAATTCAGAATATTTGTTAATATTCAATTATGATAAAGGAAATTAAAACCGGGGACAAAATAAATCGTTTCTGATCGAAACTGACTTAAGTGGATGAAGTGATATGTGGGTCCCACATAAAAAAAAAGAATAAAAAGGAAGGAGGACGTGAGATGGAAGGAGACAACGGGAAAACGGCATAAGTATTTTTATTTTTTCTTTTTTATTCTCTTCGCTTCTTTCTCAGATTCACGAAAATCTGACTGTCGGATTTCGTCGAGATAAACACGAAAAGTGCTCTACACGACGAGGGCTATGCGTGGGTACCAGAAACACAGGATTTCACCGAGAATTCAGGTAAAAATTCGGAAAAATCCTAAATTTTTGGTTTTTCTCAGATTTACGGCGTTTTAACCGTCAGAATTTTCGTACCCATAATTAAAGTTACTCTACGCGACGAGAGCTACGCGTGGGTATCAAAATCACGGGATTTCGTCAAATTTCCATGTGAAATAGTAAATACGTATAAATACATATATGAATACGCATAAATACGCATTTATTGTGCCAAAGAGACAAGGCATAGTACATAGCGTATAAGACATAGTAAATATCAAATAATGCATAGTGTATAGTGTGTAAGAAGGTAATGAAAGGCATAGTGCATAGTATACATAGTACAGAGTATACATAGTACATATAGTAAATATCGAATAATGCATAGTGTATAGTAAATATCGAATACAGCATAAGATATAGTACACAAGTATAGTGCATAGTGTATACGTATAGTATAGTAAATATCTAATAATATTTAGTTATTGTGTTGACGTATATGGTCTAATACATCAAATGTGTAGGTTAAAAACAAATAAGGAAAATTATGAAATCGCTCAAATTTTAATGCGTAAAAAGTAGTGTTCTAAACCTATTTTTCAATACGAAGGTATTATATTATAAACTATTTTACACTGGCATTTAATGTTTTAAAATTGTAAAACCATATTTAAGAGCAAGCAAATGGTTTTGATTTAAACTATTTGAAAAACAAGCAATGAATTTAGTACAAATAAATGGTTTTAATTTTTAAACCATATGTGAAGAATATAACAATGGGTTTGAATTATTAAACCATTTTTCTGCTGTAAACAAGCAAGTAAGAACATGGTTTTGAATTGTAAACCATTTTTTCTAAAGAGCAAGCAAGCAAGTAAAAGAATATTTGTGAAACAGTATAACTAAAATCCCTGGGCTTCTAAATAAAGATATCGTCGTAGATTCGTGCACGCGTAATGTGGTGTTAAGATATCATACATGCATTTTTGTAGCTTTTGGCCTCGACGGCAAACTTAGGTCAAGGCGCATCATGGCATTTAAAGGAGACCGCACGCATGCGAAAGATATAGTATAATACGTTAGCTAAATTATGGTGATGGCGACACAAGGTCAATTCTACTCATATTCACCGAAAGGTGATGCGACACGTGTGTCCTTCCAATCGCATGGTCGATGCAATGCGCCCCTGCTCACTGCGTGACAACAAAGCAAAGATAGCTCCACAACATGCCTATGCTACTTATATTTCTCAAAAACAACTGATTCACGCCTGCCGCCTGCCCGAGAGATTTAGCAACACTGAGCATGTCCCGCTACATATTCATAAAAATCATCCTGTTCCTCAGCTCTCGGTGATTTTAAACGATCGGTCGAGCTCCAGGCTCCCCGTGGTGATTTAAAAACGCTGAGCCAAGTCTTGTTTATAAAAAGTTTTTGAGAAACTTTAAAGCAAGAGGTTTGTGAGCATTTTGAGAAATTTTTTTAAAGCAAGAGATTTGAGAAATGTTTTATACATTTTAAAAGCAAGAGGTTTATAAAAAGTTTTTATAAACTTTTAAAGCAAGCAATGTAAAGCAAGAAAGCAAGAGAATTGAGAAAAATTTTATAAACTTTTAAAGAAAATCAAAGCAAAGCAAGCAAGCAAGTATTAAAAGTTTTATAAACTTTTAAAAGCAAGCAAGCAAGTATTAAAAGTTTTATAAACTTTAAAACAGTTGTGTTAATGTAAAGTTTTAGAACTTTAGCAAGCAAGGCTTATGGAAAATATTCCGAAAAGAAAAGTTTTATTAGCTTCTTTGAGATGTTTTCAAAAAAGAAAACATTTTATAAAGCATACACTCACTGAGCTCGTTTAGCCTATTATTTTCTATTTTAAAAACTATTTTCCAAGTACAAGTACTCAAGACGCTGGAGCATATTAGGATTCTCCTGACATTTGTGCAAGTGTTGTTATTAATAATATTATGTAAGGAAAACACTTTGAATCTGTATAATGGAGTATATGTATGCACATAGTGTAGTTGTGAAAATGTGTCGGGTCATTGCCGCATATTTGGATAAAGTAATCAGGTATAAAGGATTTGAATTGTCCTATATGCAACAACATGCTACGAGGTTTTACTTACATCGCTAAGATTGTACCAAATCCTAAGTTGGAAAAAGAAAGAAATTTTTTTTTTATACTAGGTTTAAGCAAGCAATACGGCTTCGCTTCACAGGGATTTCTAGTCGTTAGAGGTAACAACTGGGGATTTCTATGGAGTGGCCAGTACACCCGTCGCTAGTAAGGGGTGGGGGTGTGTCAGTGTGGTATTAGAGCATAAGTTGGTAATAGAGCCGAGTCTTAGGAAAACCTGTGTTATACACAATTTACATTATTGGGAAACATGCAATTTCAAATTCAAAGTACATACATATGAAGTAATTCAAAGTATTAAACATTTGATTTTTTTTTTTGGAAATTACAGCACTATGTCAGGAAGAGGACGTAGAGGTCGTCCTAGGAAAGTCATTCCAATGTGTTCTCGAGCCGTCCCGCAGCACTTGTGAGAGATGGTTAATGCAGCTGGTTCACTACCGCTTCTATAAATCAAGGCCTCCAATAGCAAAGCCAGCCGGACTATCCGGGGCCACCTCTAGGGAGCCTCCAAGTGCCGTGGATTATTTATGGCGTGTTGTGGCACAGATTGTACGTATAGTAGCCATAGCAACCCGTCAAGAATACAGAGCCTCCACCGCCACCTAGAGGTTATGAAGCAACGGGAGGTCGAGAAAGAGCATGTAAACCGGGCGCCGCCATAAGGGACGACGTGGTGATCCGTATGTACTGCTATGGCTAGACCATCATCAATAAGGTTTACGGAGTTAGTGGGCTACACGGAGGAAAGAGTCTTGTTTTCCGCCTTTCTCTCGATGGAAGACAGTACAGATCGGTGGATGTCAGAGAGAAAGGAGGTATGCTGATGGATCATCATGGGACAAATTTCAACAAGAATTCACTGACAGATTCTTTCCTCAGAGTCATAAGGATTTAAAAATTGAGGAGTTCTTCAAGTTCGAACAGAAGAACATGCCAAGATCCGAGCATGATGACAGTTCTTAACTAGTTAGATTGGTCTCATGTACTAGCGCATGGAAGTCCTGCAAGTAAAAGGTTTTTATCAGACTACGCGACCGATCGTAGCACATTTATCGTTGGTCCTTCGACAGATTTGGGACTTAGTAGAGGTCGCTTCGAGCTGAGCAAAGTACCACACTATGTATCGAGTGGTGAAAATAAGAGTAAGGAGTGCACCAGCACTTCCCAACAAAGCTCGTGATGCGATGCGAGAAAGAGGAACAAGGGCAGAGGTTATGTAGGCCGAGGTGCAGCCGAGGAGCTATTCCTTAGTCAGTGGATCAATGAGGGGTTCTCATTGCTAGCAAGCACCTAGAGTATTCCTCCCGTTTGTCATATGTGTCAGAAGCGACACCATGGGGAGTGCGGGAGATTTAGCACAGGATGTTTCCACTGTGGCTAGGAAGGCCATTTCATTAGGAGTGCCCCTCACCGATTGGTGGGAGACATCAAGAGCGCCCAGCCACCCCAATACCGTGAGATGAGCACTTATAAGTCGTCGGGGAGAGGTGTTCCAAGCAGAGGGGCCAGCACAACTGCAGGTAGAGGTGGCTGTGGTAGAGGCAGAGGCAATGCCCCAGTGGATACGTACGCAGCCCTGACTCAAAGCCGTAGTATATGTCAGTGGATTCTCAAGAAGATGCAGATGCAGCCTGTATGGGTCACTATTGCTTCTATCCTTGATCATAATGCATATACATTGAAGGACCTGTGAGCTGCTGACCATTCGTATCCAAGCCATTTTTAGATCGCTCGACAGAGACCTACCATTAGAGGGTCGTGTATGAGAGTTTCCTTCCGTACCGGAGTTCGCTACCGCATGCAGGTAGTCGGTGATAGTAGAGTTCTGATCGGGGACAGGAGTTTCCTGCTGGATCTTCAGAGTTTTAGATACAGGATTTCATGTGGTTCTGCATGGATTGGCTGTCTCGCCATAGAGCCACGTTAGATTGTTATAAAAATGAAGTAAAGTTGAATAGGCCAAGGAAATTGGAGGTAAAGTTCAGGGGATTACGTAGAGAGTTATCTTTCTGTATGATTTCCGCCATGGCGT
Organism: Tetrastigma voinierianum; assembly: GCA_016808115.1. Classification (NCBI taxonomy): domain Eukaryota; kingdom Viridiplantae; phylum Streptophyta; class Magnoliopsida; order Vitales; family Vitaceae; genus Tetrastigma; species Tetrastigma voinierianum. The sequence continues at coordinate 141,952 of JAEQBH010007497.1, read as the reverse complement.
CAAGCAGCAGAATGTCAGGTATGGCCGGGCCGTGGTTATCGCTATGTGGTGGAGACAGAGAAGGACGGGACTCTAGTGGACGAGATTCCAAATGAGCCAGAGAGTTCCCAAATGTGTTCCCCGATGATATTGCAAAGCTGCTCTTAAAGAGAGGTGGAGTTCACCATTGATTTGATTCCGTGGACTGAGCCCATTTCCATTCCTCCTTATGATGGATCCCGCAGAGTTGAGAGAGCTTGGCGGCCCGCTAGAAGAATTATCGAAAGTAAGGGATTCATTCGATTGGAGCATATCCCTATGGGGAGCTCCAGCTTCTTCGTGAAAAGAAAGATTGGAGTTTTGCGGTTGTGTATGTATCATGTAACTCGAATAAAGTTACCATCCACAATCGCATCCACTCCTAGGATCGATGAGTTATTTTATCAACTCCAAGGATCTCGAGCATACCCTAAGATAGACTTGAGGCCCTGGGTATCACGCCTGAGAGTGTGAGAGTGATGTACCTAAGATCAAGATTCGTGACACACGCCACGCATTATGAGTTTCTGGTGATGCCGTTTGGCTTGACTAATGCTCCGACAGCTTTTATGGATTTGATGAACCGGGTATTCCAGCCGTATTTGGATAGGTTCGTCATAGTTTTTATCGATGATATCCTTGTGTATTCAGGTAGTTCAGAGGAACATCTGTAACACCTGAGATCAGGTCAGCAGACTTCTAAGGGAGCGATGCTTGTATGCCAAGTTGAGGCGCCGCTTTGGCTTCGACAGGTGGCATCTCTAGGTCATGTGATTTCACTGAGGGGTGAGCGGATCCCTGCAAATGGGCAAAGGGTAAATTGGAAACCGCCAAAGAATGTGTCGATGTTGAGGAAATACATTCCAGACCCTTCACATGTATTAAGAGAGCAACCAGTGCAACTAAAGGAGAACATGACTTATGAGGAAATACCCCAAGTGCATTGTAGATCGCAAGAAACATGTGCCAGGAGTAAGGTGATTCCTAGTTAAAGTAATCGTGGAAGAATCACAGAGGGAAGCAAATACTGGGAGCCAGAGGTTCAGATATACCATTTTATTCTCACTATTTTCTCGATCGAGGTATTTTCCTTTCCTTCTTTGAGTTTAGTCAGTTTCATTCTCGAGGACGAAATGTTCTAGCGAGGAGGATTTGTAACACCCATTCCTAGTTGAGGTATAGTACATGTAACTATATGGCACATATGTGCACCAAGTGCCATTGTAGCGATAAAATTGTAAAGCTAAGAATTATGACACTTTTTCAATTAAGGAAAGGAGGGGGTGAAAGTATAATTAATAGAAGTTTAAATAGTAAAATAATATTAATAAATTGCCAAATATTTTTCTGTGTGAAGTTCGAAATTTAGATCTCGGATGACTAAACGGATCAGACCGTTGTCTGCTTTTGCGAAATCTAGTGACCTAGAAAAGTTTCAGCTTAATCTAAAGGCAATAAATATTTTACGACTCTAGGCAACGAAAGGTAGAGTGAAACTCAAAAATGGATTTTGAAAAATTTAAAATGGAAAATATTTAAAGAATATTCACTACGATAGCGAAATCGAAACCGATAAAATAAATCGTTTTTAAATAAACGGACTAAGAAGTGGAATAAAGCGGCATGTGGGTCCCATATAAAAATCAAAAGGAAGGAGGACGAGATGGAAGTGGAGATGTAAGGAAAACACAGTAAGGATTTTATTTTTCTTTTATTATCTTCGCTTCTTAGATTCATGAAAATTTGATCAAGCCGGATTCGTCGAGATAAAACACTTGTGCAAGTATACGCGACGAGGGCTACGCGTGGGTACCAGAAACACAGGATTTCACCGAGAATTCAGGTAAAAATTCGAAAAATCCTAAATTTTTTGTTTTTCTCAGATTTACGGCGTTTTAACCACAAATTTTCGTAATCTGCATCAAAGTTACTTACGCGACGAGAGCTAATGCTGCTAAAACAAAATAACGGATTTCATTCTGATTCCACGTGAAATGTTGAATACATATAAATACATATGAATACGCATAACATATATGTATAGTGCATAGTGCATATGCATAGTGCATAGTATATACATAGTAAATATCAAATAGTGCATAGTACATAGTGCATAGTGTATAGTGTATAATGCATAATACATAATTTCATAGTAACATCGAATAGCATAATGCATAGTAACAAAAAGATAGTGTATAGTGCATAATACATAATGCATAAAGTGTATAGTAAATATCGAATAGTATTTATTGGTCATGGTCAGACGTGATAGGCTTAAAAAACAAAGGCGGAAAATTTTGAATCGCGCTCAAATTTTAATAAGCGTAAAAAGGTTAGTGTTCTAAAACTCTATTTTTCAATACTAAATGTATTATATTGGTAAACCCGTTTTATGACTGATACTGAACGGTTTTAAATTGTAAAACCATATTTCCAAGAGCAAGCAAATGGTTTTGATTTAAACCATATTTGAAAAACAAGCAATGAATTTAGCAAGCAAATAAATGGTTTTAATTTTTAAACCATATGTGAAAAGCAAATAAATAAATGGTTGACTGATAAACTATTTTTTCAAGCAAGCAGTTATAAACAAATGGTTTTGAATTGTAAACCATTTTTCAAAGAGCAAGCAAGCAAGTAAAGAATATTTGTGAAAATGTAGGCCTGAACTAAACCCTCAGTTCTAAGCAAGCATACCGGTCGAGGTATTCAGACGCACGGTGGTGTTAGGATATCATATATTGATTTTAGTTTTTCCTGCCTTGCAAACTTAGGCTCACCATGGCGTTTAAAGGAGACCGTGGCACGTACAAGAGTATATAGGGTTAACGCATTAGCTAAATTATGGTGATGGCGACACAAGGTCAATTCCACCATATTCATCGGAAAAGGTGATGCGGACACATGTCCCACCGGCACGGCCTTCATGCACGTGCTCCCGTGTTCACTAGTGGTACAATGTACAAAGTATAGGCCTCCAATGGTCGGGAGCGTTTTATAAGCATGATATACGGTTTGAAAAGTCAACCACAGGTGCACGGGTCGCCCTGAAGCCTCCAGAGATTTAAAGCAAACGGTTGAGTACAGGCTCCCGTTTATATTTCAAAACGATCGGTTGAGTTCAGGCTCCCGTGGTGATTTTAAAACGATCGGTTGAGCCCAGGCTCCCGTGGTGATTTAAAAAAACTACTGAGCTGCTTTCTCCATGTTTATGTGCAAGTTTTGAGAAACTTTTAAAGCAAGAGGTTTGTGAAAGGTTTTGAGAAATTTTTTTAAAGCAAGAGATTTGAGAAATGTTTTATACATTTTAAAAGCAAGAGGTTTATAAAAAGTTTTTATAAACTTTTAAAGCAAGCAAGCAAGAGAATTGAGAAAAGTTTTATAAACTTGAAAAGCAGCTGTGCAAGCAAGGGCATTAAAAGTTTTATAAACTTTTTGGTGCTAAGTAGCAAGTATTAAAAGTTTTATAAACTTTTAAAAGCAAGTAAGTACAAAAAGTTTTAGAAACTTTAAAGCAAGCAAGGCTTATGGAAAATATTCCTGAAAAAGAAAGTTTTACAGTTTTGATATGTTTTCAGAAAAAGAAAATATTTTATAAAGCATACACTCACTGAGCTCGTTTAGCTCATTATTTTCTATTTTAAAAACTATTTTTCAGGTACAGGTACGCAAAACGCTGGAGTATATTAGGATTCTCCTGACATTTATGCAAGTGTTGTTATTAATAATATTATGTAAGGAAAACACTTTGAATTTATAATGGAGTATACACAGACATAGTGTAGTTATGAAATGTGTTTGTCATTACCGCCATATTCGATAGCGTAAATTGTGTATAAAGGATTTGGAATTGTCCTATACGCAGTCGTCATGCTGCTGAGGTTTTACCGTTGCCAAGATTTTACCAAATCCTAAGTTTGAAAAAGAAAGAAATTTTTTTTTATACGAGGTTTAAGCAAGTAATACGGCTTCGCTTCACAGGGATTTCTAGTCGTTAGAGGTAGTGGTTGGGGATTTCTATGGAGTGGCCGGCACACCCGCCGCTAGTAAGGGTTAGGGCTGTGTCATATGGAATGCATGATGCCAATTCCAACACGTTCATACTAATATATTCATATGCATATATATTAACATAATTAAATCACATAAAACATGTTATGCAAATTCATAATCAATTACACCAAAATTAGCTCACATGGGCTAATTAACAAACACGTGCAATTCATTTTGAATCACTCAACCAAACACATTTTCACACCAAAAATTTTGTGTCACTATTCATGTGAACAAAGGAAACCATCTGCCATCGCTCTCACGACCACTCAAATAGGAATTTTCTCCACTTCGCTCAAACCTGGTGACTGCTACGCGCTAAAAACAAGCCTTTAACATTCCCTAACCATTTACATGCCTTTAGCCAAAGATTAACGCGCATAGGAAAAGACCCTACCTCTTTGAGTTTTCGAAACCACCAAATAGGTGTCCACGCTGTATTCACGCAGATAGCAACTTTACTTCTTGTCTGCAGAGAATCGACTGGTCCGACGCAATAAATCTTGTAAAGAATGTGTGCTTCAGAAACAAAAAACCTGTGCTCTTACGCACTCCACTGCCAACCTACTGCACGATTTGTGATCAAATGAAGGAGATGAATATTGTTCATCTTTCGTCTTATTCTCATTTATAATTCAAATAATTCCCATCATGTCCCTTCTTCTAGATTTTTGACACTTATCACTATCTAGGTCGTCCATTTTCATCATATCTCTAATCTTGTAACATGTGTCACAAGAGTACATGTAATATGTGACTTTTGTCACATCACATGTTTCTCAAACCCGTTTTAAAGCATCCGACATCCTGTTCAAAAACGGAAATTCGACTATTCTGGCTCTGACGAACTTGACGCGGTAGTTAGATTTTGCAAGACGATTTCAACGGTGAAATCCATTTTTTCATCCGAGAGATCTAGAAAATTTCGACTTTACCGAAATGAATTATTTTACCCTTTTTTCCGAAAATTGGAATTTTCTCGGGTCTTACAAAATCATTTTTCATTTTTCATTTTTTTCATTCCTTAGTAATTTTCGGTTATGTTTACAATAGAGAAAGTATTAAAGAAATAAAATAAAGATAAAAATAGAGAGGAAAAAAGGAAAATTAAAAATAGATTTAAACTTAATAAATTAATTTTATATGTTTATTCAAACCCATTTATTTATTTCTATCTATTAAATAAGGACTAAGAAATTTAAACAATGTAAAATTTTGAATAATTTTGTTTATATTTAGTTTTATTGATATTTTTCATGGTGAACCAAAAATGAGAAAAATTATTTTTCTAAGTATTTTCTTTTTTTAGTACTTTTCGGGTTCTAAACTAAGCCTACGGAGTATTTTTCTTCCTTCCTTGGCACTTTTCGAGTTCTAAATAGGTTCCAAACACAACCTAAGTAAAAAAATTTACAAAAATAAATAATCAGAACCTTTAATCCAATGGTTTAGCAATTATACATTTCATCGCATGATATAACACTTGGTTTAGGATGCAAATAAAAAAATATTCCCTACCACTTCCACTTCTTTAACTAGCATTTTTTCGATGAACCGAATCAAATGTAGTTAAAATAATTAAGTCAATTTTTAAAGATAATATAATTAATTAAAGGAAGAAAAAAATCTAAAAAATTATATAACAAGAAGAGTTATTTCAATACCCTAACAAAAAAAGCCAATTAGAAGTAGCACATATGGTTAAGAGCTTAGGGAGTATGTGGCATTTGTTTTTTGACTTAATGCTGAAGCTAAATAGCCTTCAGCATTAAGTTGTTTGTTTTTTTAAAATTTTCACGATTTATTACTGATTTTTTTTTTAAAAGTTCTGAATAGAAAAAGTGAAAATATTTTGTTTTTTCTATTTAGAAAAAGTCATTTTCCATAAAAATAAGAAAAACCCCAACTGGCCACTCCAACAAAGGTTAGTTAGCTAAGAATACATAATTACTGTGGATGATAATCAGAGAGTTTGCATTGTGGCGGTCCCATCCCGACCAAAATTCTCGCTTATTTTTTTCAATTCCCAAACTCATTTCATTTGAAAATTTTAAACTGCCTCTATATTTGCACTTATTTTTGTTTTTATTTTTAATTTTTTTATATTTTGCTTTTTATTTTTATTATATTAAAATTAATATTTTCAAGCAAAAATGTAAAAATATAAGAATTCCTTATAATTATTTATTAAAAATATTATAATTATTATTATTTACTTTATATTAAAGTATAAAAATAAAATAGACAAAAATTATTTTTAAAATATAATCGGGTGAGACTTATTATTATTATTTCTGATGCATTGCACCATGGGCTGCTTCATTCAGGTCCTGCTATGTCTCCTGAATAATTTATTTTTCTCGGGCCACTTTATTTTAAAATCTAACTTACCAAGACATTTAACTTCCGAGATTTTGCAAAAATCTCATCCTCGGGAGTCAATGGGTAACTTATCACCCGTAAATCGAAAATTTCCTGCTTGTCTCATCACCTAAACTTTCCGGTCACTGCATTTCGCGATAGATTTAATTTAACGACTCAAGTATGTCATCCGGTGATTCGAGAATTTTCTGCGCTCTCAACCCTTGCTGATAATTCTGTTTATTTTTATTAGCATTTTGCCATTTTTGAAAATTTCTAATTTTCCCAGGTTTTATAGGGAGTAACAATACCTGAACACGTTTCGGATTTCAGAAAATAAACCCACACCCATTAAAAACTCAATTAAAATTAAATCAAACATGTGTCATTAAGAGCGTAGAAGTGACTAGAACCTAAATAATCCGTCCCATAAGTCATCCCTACTCACTACTTAATATTAAAACAAACAACTTAATACTTAATTGCTACATATTATTCATCACTAAGCTAAAAAGTTATATTTAGCATATGTAAAAAACAACACCACATAACTTTAATATCTTAACAAAAAGCTAATTAAAAGTAGCTTATATGGTTAAGAGCTTAGGCTCGAGGGAAGGGGTTTAAGGTTTGAGTCTCCAATGAACACATTTGTAAGAAAATATAAATAAAATACTATGATGTAATGAAATGGATTAGATATCTAAAAATTAATAATATTTTTATTTTTAAATATGATTATCGATATAGTGAAAAAGACATGTTTATTTTTTAAATATGATTATAACATATTTAAAGTGAAAAAAGGTAACAAAGTATATAAACAATTAATGAATTATGGTTTTAATATTAAATGTATGCAATCTCTGTTTTTGAAAGTGTTTTCTCTCTATCTGTTGGTTTGAAGTTCTTTGTCGTTTGCCTCTAGGGGTGGTCACACCGCCCCCCTCCTCTTATCTCCTTTTCTTGATCCCTCCTCGTCCTTCTACTCCGAAGCCGCCGCCCCTTCTCCTCTCTCTTTGCTGCGTGATTTGCCTTTTCTAAAAGGTCTTCTGTGATCCTGGTTTCCCAATAAGATAGTCACCGACTTGTTATGTGTGCTTTCGCAACCCATTTGTTACGGTGCGCCACGAATGCATGCGACGCTTTTGGTTCTGCTTGTTAAGATGTCAGCAGATATGCTAATCACAGTATTCTGGTGCAACTTTGGATTATCATTTGTGTAGGCCTTGAGCCCTATGTTGGCTGTGAGCCGTTTGTTATGCTTTTAACCGACATGCTGTGTCATCTTGTTAGGGTTTTAGCTTCTATGTTTATGTGTTACATCGAATGTCAAACTTAGAATAATCTAAATTAGATGAGACACCTTTCATTGGGAATGCTTCGAGTGAATAATGTTCGTGATAGATCCATCATTTAAATCGTACACTGGAGCATTAGTAAAGCAGTCCATAAGAATATGTCAAAATAATCATCACAAAAGTATATAGAATTTGGGTGACATCCTATGAAATCAGAAGGTTTGACAGAAGTCGAATGATTATCTCCCAAAAACAAAGAAACGCTCTTCAAAGCAAATGGGCCACCTTGATCCATTTTTGGGATTCTCAAAGAATCCAAATTCTACCAACTTGTAAACTACAACTCAATATAGTCCATTGCCATAATCACCTTCTTCATTCTTAATATCCTGATAACTGTAATTATATCACCATCGGGGAGATTCTACTAAATATGGCTTGCAATTGATACTCCGTTGAAGATTATCTGCCTGCAGTAGTAATGCATTTTATTTTGTTCGCATTTTGCCACTTACGTCAATGGATAAAAAGAACACCACGTTGTTCATTTATCAAAATATCCCATTGGGGAAGATAATATCGCTATATGCCATAACCCTTTCTAGTACTCTCAAATATACTCTGGCATAAGTGGTTTTAAAGAAATCACAAGCATCTTTGTCAATGTATGTCCGCATTTTATCACCTAATTCTAATGAACGCTTAGTCTATCTTGCAAACCATGTATGAATTTCATGAGTACAAAATCGATTCACATCCGATCGCAGATAATACACTCCTCACAATGGAATAATATTTTGGTGTACTCTTACAAAGTTAAATGCTTCGCCTCTTCGTAATCTTACAAAGCTAAATGTTTGTCTTTTCACTTATCAATTTCTTCTTCTCTTGCTCTTCTTCCTCCTCCGCTTCTTCATTTTCCTCTAATTTAACTCAAATTGATTCCTCGGGTTCTTCATATTCAATGTCTTCTTCATCACATTCTCTCACATTCGCTTCCTACTCAAACCTTTCAAGACAGGAAGTATTTACATCTCATCTGATTCAAATGATCACAGATTTCAAATAATGAATTTTGAGGGAGGAAGGTGAATGAATTTTCTCGAGAAAGGATTGAAGAGTGTTACCTGAAAGAATCACAACAAAATAAAACCAAATTCTGTGAGAATATCTCGCTGTTCTACATATTGTATGTATCTTCTAACCTAAACTCGTGATGCTTTTTCTTGATGACTTAGATAAACAACTAGCGATCGTAGCTATTATCTACAGGTAGTGGATGGAAGAAAATGAGTTGTCGGGCTGTGAGGACGATCGATTTGTGGTTTTATGCACATGCTGAAAATTATCAAAAGTCACATATCTACTAATGCTTTTCACAGCATCAAGACTCCAATCTGATTCAATTAATCATAGGAATAAGATTATCTAATATTGCATCGTAGCTGTCTTGTCATGTCCATTCTGACGGTTTTGAGGGCAAAGCCATTATTGCTAGTTCTGTGACTGCTAAGAAGGGAAGAAGGAGTCGCGAAGGAGGGAAGAAGAAGGAAGACGAAATATAGGTTGTTGATGTGAGAGGAGAAAACACTAATTCTAATCCAACTAGGTTTAAGAGTTTCGTTTTGTTTTTTTTTTAAACTCTAGTTTTGTGGACATGTATGGTATGGGTTTATACTTTATACCCATTCATGAAACCGATTTCGATTGGCTGAAAGAATGGAAGATAATTTTATTCCGAGTAACTGTGACGCCCCCCAAACTCAGTGTCCGTTGACTACCCACACCATGAAACTATATGCCTCATGTCATGAGACATATACCGAGTAAAGGCCACCGGGGCCCATATATCCAGAATCACAAACAAAAATAATCCACTATTCATAGTTTCATATTTGTTCTACAAAAAAGATGATACATAAGTACAAAATATTCTCAAAGCCACATTTCCTCGCCTTCTTCTCAAAAGCATCTCCACGGAGTGCCGTCTCTCGATAGTCCCTCGCATTCGGAAGTGGTCCCACGACGCGAGCAAAGCCCAAGAGAAAGTCTTCCTACAAGGGTTACTCCCACCTAAAATGAGATATGCAATGGCATATATAAACAAGAATCACATTCCATACAATTATTTCTATATGAAATGTCTATATCATGCATGAGATGCACCCTTTACGCCAACCCTAGCCCCAATCGACTCTCACACCTTAATGCCAATGTGAAATAAAACTTAGTCACACACTGACTAAACCATTGGAAAAACTCCTCCACCCAATTTCATCAAAACTGATTTTGATTCCTTCCTTTATTTCAGGCTACTTGATTTCCGGGTTTACACCGTAGAACGCCGCACGCCTTTTTCTCAACATTTTCACGAACTTACATCGTCTGATTCATGTCTAACTGCGGAATAGGACTTTCTGCACCCCTGGGATCTACCCCAACTTGCTCCCGCCCAAAACATGTAATTTATCATTTGATCATTTACACACACTCGCGACCACTGACTTTGTCCCATTTTTTCCGAAGTTCATGGCACTCCACTCACCAACAATCACAAACCCAACATCCCGCACCCACACCCGACCGACGCGATGTGACCGTGCAATGAAATGCATGATGTCACGCATTTTCTCATGTTACATGCATGAATAAAGACTACATTTAAACATTTACAATCCATAAAATTATACTAATACATATAATCTACCTCCACAAACATATTAATACATCTAAAAGTACGCATCAATATAATATTTCACACTTAGCATGTTATTCAAGCAAGCCATAACACACAATGGTCACCAACTCAGATTCATTCAACAGGTACCACTCACCCTTAGCAAACATGAACCATTTTGGTTCCAATCCTTATTTTCACAACAAGAAACCCCAACAATTTGAAACTTTCAGTTTCAAATTTAAAACCCTAACTCCCTCAGTCCGTGCAACCAATCATGAATCCATACCCCTTAGTCCCAAGGCTCGGAACTAATTCACATGGCCTTTCATGGCCTCCCATAAACAACCCCTACCATTATAAAGCCTTTAAAGGTAATAAACCGAAAGAGAAAATATCCTACCTCTGAGTTTGTCGAATTAACTTCAACACACGCAGATCGTGACCGCGTGCACCGACTTCCAATACTCGAACTTTCGAAGCCGATCGCCTTCCTAACCCGTGAAAATCCTCCTTTTCCCTTCCTCCTCTCTCCTTTCCTCCCTTTCCTCTGCACTCTGATCTTTTCCCTTTCTTTTCTTTCCTTCCTTTCTTTTTCTCTCCTTTTTGCTTTTCTTTTCCTTTTTCTCATTTTCTCATCTCATTTTCTCCTTATTTCTCTTCCTTTTTCTCTTTGCATTTCTCCCCTTTTTGGAGAAACCAATCATCCGGTCAAAGATAAATTTCTCCTCTTCTCAACCAAACACGTGGTCTCTACTTCATTCTTTTCTTTTATTCCCAACGCCCTTTATGACATCACGCACTTCTCACATAAGATCATATGGGCCACTAACCCTTCCACATGCTACTTAATTAGAGCTTCACCTTTTTATGCCAAGCGTCACACTTCAGCGCTGGCAAGATCCCCTTCTTTCTGCCAGCGTATGTGTCATCCGACACCCCACGCCTCGAAAAACGCTGGGAATCCCGACCACTTTAATCAAACGAACGACGTATAGCCTAAATTCCCAGACGATTTCAACCGTAGTTCGCCGGCCATCCGAGATCTAGAAAAATTCCGGATTTTTACCGAAATTATGATTTTTACCCTCCTTTAGGAAACTGATTTTCCTGGTCTCACAAAGAACACCGATTTCTAAATATAATTTTATTCTAGTAACCTAACATGTCCATATAAAATTATATCTTCTACTAATTTTTGTAATTTTTACTTCTAAAAAAATTTAATAGCATCCGATTCCGGATCTATTTTCATATGGAAAGTGCTAGCTAGGGAAAGAATAAAAATATTAAAGAAAATTGTTCTCACATGGTTTTACTATATAAATATAAAAAAAATCAAATATAATCCTAATTCTTTAAAATTTTATATATTTTTAACTTTTTTACTATTTATATAATAGAGAAACAAATGAAATGAGTTTGAATAAATCAATTTATTAAGTTTAGATATATTTCTTATTTTTCTCATTTTTCTCAGAATTTTTTTTTCACTTTTTTTTATATTTTCTTTCCTTAGTATTTTCTGAGTTCCAAACGGAGCATAAAGAAAATAATTGATAATGAATAATGAATATTTTGTTGTGAGAAGTGGTCCAGTGGTCGAGCTAGAATTTTCGTTTAAGAGGAGCATCATATATTATATAATGTTTTTAAATACAATTTTTTTTATATGTGTATCATAAGAAAATAAAAAATTATATAAATTAAATATATGATATTAGTATAAATAAATATAAAAGTCAATATAAATTCCAATTAATATCTGATTCATCACACATTCACATTTTATGATTTTTCTCCAATATGAAAAAATAAAAGATGTAAAATGTCATTATAATTTCTAACAAGAATATATTTATTTCAATTTTCACAACAAACTCTCGTGATCAAGGTATCGATTTAATATAAATACAAAATATATAACACCTACAAAAATTATAAAATATATTATAAAAAGAATAACATAAATAATGAAAAACAATAGAGCTAGAATTAATTTAAAAAAAGAAAACAATTCTAATCTAATTTATTTAAATGGAACATAAGATTTATCATAATATTTAAAAAGAAACCTAAAAATATATAATTCTTCTAAAAGATTCTGTAAATTTATAAAGATATCAACATATTATTATGAAATTAATCAAAACAAATATTTTTTAAAAGCTCAAGAGAAACATCTCTTACAAAATTACAATCAAATTATCAAAATAAATATTTAAAATAGAATATTACCAAAGGCTTAAAACACTTCTTAAAAATTATCCAAATCAATTTCTTTTGAATAAATTATCCAAATCAATTTTATTCTTCAAATATTCAAACAAATTCTTAAAAATTATCCAAATTTATAAAATTAAAATAAATTAATTTGATCAAATTTCCAAATTCCAATCCTAAAAAATAGAATAAAATTTTAAAAGATAATATTTATGGGAAAATACCAATTTAAATTATGAACTTTTAGGACTTTGTCATTTACATATATCTTGAACTAAAAAATTTTTTTTTGTAATATATGTACTTTTATTTTAATGACACTACTATCTAACCACAATACGAACCTTGAGAATATAAAAAATAAATTCGTGTCATTAATAGAAAATAAATTTTTAATTCAATTTGTTTTAAAAAAACTTGGCAATTATTATTGTTAATTTTAATGACACAAATTAATTTTTTCTATTCTCAAGGTTTGTATTGTGTTTAGGAATATCCTAGGATAGGAGTGTCATTAAAATGAAAATACATATATTTATAAAAAAAAAAATTAGTTCAAGATATAAATGACAAAGTCCCAAAAGTTCAGAATTTAAATTCGTATTTTCACAATATTTATTCTCGTGGTGCTCGATTTTATACACACCCCTAAATATAGTTAAAGCAAAGAAAGTAACTTTTTTTTATAGCTAAACATTTTCTCTAAACCGAAACCAAATCTTTTTTTTTGACATCAAGGAAAAATATGGCATTATGAATTAATTGAATCAGTACATAATCTGGTTTGGATGACAAAAGGGGGGTCATTCCAAACCATAAAATCAGCATGTCTAATAGCATTTCTGGCAAGAATATGGGCAGTAACATTGTTTTGCCTCTTAGTAAAAGCCACAGAAAAATAAGGTTCTTCTTGTAAAAGGGATAAACAATCTTTGATCAAAACACTAAACTCACTAAAATCAGCAACTCGGTTCTGCAAAGCTTGAACTACTTGGAATGAGTCTGTTTCAAATATCACTCGCTCAAAACCCAGCTGCTTGATCCAAGACAATGCTTCCCGCAAGCCCAAAGTTTCCAGCTCCCTGACTTGAAATAAGCCATTCACTACCCGAGAGGCGGCATGAAGAAATAGTCCTCGTGGAATCACTTAACCACACTCCTCATCCTCCCATTTCCATTTCTCAAAAAGACAACCAAGATCATGCTGTACAATACAAAGCCTGCAGGGTTGTTGCTAATGTTGCTGAACAGGGAAAGGTATGACTTGGCTGATAGTTTTAGTGCTCTCTTGAATAGAGATCCAATCGAACAAAAATTCAAGAGCCAAATAAACCGTTCTCGTTGCGGATTCATGAGAACCGTTCCAATACCGATTGTTACGTTGAATCCATATAGACCAAAGCACAGCACTGATTTTTCCTATAGCCTCCTTGTTTTGAGTTTTTACTAGCTTAAAGAACCATTCTATATGCTGCCGCAAGTGTTAATAGAGAGGTAATCAAATCGTATAATCTTCAATTTCGACCAATGATATAGCAAAAGTAAAAGAAATAAATATATGCCAAGCATTCTCGAGGCCCACAAAAAAGATGTATAGTGGAAACACTCATAATTTCTTTGATCATACCTGTAGGTAATCCCTCTACACATTCTCCACAAGAAATTTTTGATCTGAGGAGGGGCCTTCAAAGTGCCCATATGTTACTCCAATCTCCTTCCCGAAAGTCGGGCTATGAACACCCACAATAATTGGAGTGCACATGATAATTGTTACCGCGTACTGCTGTGACTTGTAAAGTGCCATACATGTCAATTTGCAGCAAAGGATTGAGACAGTGTATATAATCGATTTCAAAGAACACTCTAGCCAAAGAGTTCCTCAAGGCCCACATCCCAATTCCGCCTACCTCGAATCATTAAATCACTTACTCTCAAGCCATCTAGTTCTGCTCCTTGAGTTGTTTGTACCCAAAAATTCTGACTTATCTCTCAACCATGATCTGTCCAAATGATCAACTGTGTACCATTACCATTCTCCATCTAATAATCTCGTCAAAAGAATGGGAAAGACTGGAAGATACTCCGCCAAGTAAAACTGGTCGACCAAAGTACCTTTGAGAAAATCCCTTATGGGAAAAATATTTAGCTTTTAAACATCTTGTAAACAGAGTATCGCAGGCAAACAAAGCTTCCAACCACCTTTTCCAACATAGCAATAGCGAAGCAATGAAGGTTACGAACCCTATACCGCCATTTTGCTTTCTCACACTTAGTTTATCCCATGCCAACCATTTTGTGCCAATTCATTTCATCTTTCATCCTCACCAAAAAGAGTTTAGCATCTGAATTCCTCACCGCACAGAGGTAGGCAAAGATAAAGGTACTCTATATAATACGCTAATGATCATTGGTACCGCATTGATCACTTCCCTACCAAATTGGATATAGGTATGTTTTTCCAGCCTTGGATTCTTTGCCACACACGTTCTTTAATGTGATTGAATACCATCTTCTTCTTCTCTCCAATCTAATGAGGGGTTCCCAAGTACTTTCCAAAGATTTAGGATTTGATTTAATCCATAATGTATGATTTGAGCTGTTAGAGTTCACGAACTTTCGAATCGAACATGATGCCGCATTTCAGGAAGCTGGTCTCTGCTCACTAGCTTCTTCAGATTTGATATAAGGTGTCTTCATCACATTACATTCACTCTCAGAAGCTCGGAAGAAAAATAGACTATCGTCTGCAAAAAGAAGATGAGAAACAGTTGGACCAATCCAACTAACCCGACACCCATGCAAAGAGCTCAGATTCGGCCTTTGATCAACGAGATAACCCTCAAGACATAAGATAAAAGATGGTGGAGACAAGGATCACCTTGTCGCAAACCTCGCTTAAAACACCGTCTCTACCTCCCTACCATTCAACAGACATTATAACGCACCGTAGAAAACACATAAAGATCATGAGATCGACCCATCTTATTATAAAAACCCACTTCACATAATCCTCCGAGGAAACCCCGGCCATTTTGTCATAGGCTTTGCCGATGTCAATTTTAAAGGCCACATCCCCTCATACCTTATTCTTCCTCATATGATGGATTATTTTGAATGCCACTAAGACGCGCATTTGTGATTGACCTTCCTAAACAAAATGTAGACGCTCTGCGAGAGATGATCCGAGGTAACAATTTCTTCAATCGGAGCACAAAACCTTGACAGATTTATAGTTCATCGTTATAGCTAACTGAAAGAATCCTCAGTTCTTGATTCATACAATCGCAGGCGGTCGATATTCACCAGATTTGAAGAAATCAACACAAATTATTCATCCACTTCAGGCTATCCCGATATACATCATCACCTACCAGATCCCAAAACCTTTGATAAAACGCAGGATTGATTCACAAAGTTCCTCGGGCGATTATTTTCGCATCTCGCATAATAGCCTCCTTAAATTCTTCCTTCGAGAATGGTAACAACAACGCAGTATTCTCATCTCTCATAATTCTAATATCAACACATTCTAAAACTTCATCATACTTGATAGGACTATTCGACTACGTATCAAGAAAATAGTCAACTCCGCTCGTTGAATGTCCTCTCATCCGTTTTCGACCCAATCTCCTGGTTTCAAGTGATCAAACCAAGAATCTCATTTTTCTTTTTCGAGTCAAGGCCATGAAAGAAGCGTGTTGGAATCACCTTTTGAGCCAATAAAATTTCGATCTTTGCCTCCAGTATGTAGCTTCGTCCAATCTGGTGAGACAAATTAGCTACCTTCTTGAAATACCTAATAGACGCCTTGTCAGTTTTAAATCGGACAAATTCCAGCTCTTTTTTGCAATTATCAATTTCCTTTCTGAATCTGAGAGCTAATTCCTTTCCACAAATGAACAAAGAGAGGCACATGAGTTCAATTTGCTCACGGTTGCACCTGACGATTCAAGCAAAGCCTGTGAAACTATTTGATGTACTCGGGTTCGACAACCAAATTGCTTCAAACCGAATTTCCAAATCTTCGCAATCGATCTAACTGCTTTCAGAAGAGGATCGCGGAGTGATCGAGCATAGGCAATAAATTGCTAGCTTACTCGCGGGAATAGATTCAACTAAGCATCCAAAGCCAACAACTTATTTAGCTTTTCTCTAATTGATGTTTGGGTTTCCTTTACCTCTTTCCCATGTGTAAGGGTAACCTTCAAGAGGTACGTCTGTTAAGCCACACTCAAGCACAGCATCTCGGAACCCTCAGAATAGCCAAGCAGGGTGCTCGACATTTCCCTTCTTATCTGACTCCTCACGTAAATCATTCATATCCCCTATCACACACCAGGGAAGCGACGAGCGGGAGTGAAGAGATCGTAGTAGATTCCACGAGTCTCGTTGGTGATTTCGCTCCGACATACCATAAAAACCAGTCATACGCCATTTACCCCTAGCTTCATCTTCAATCTCTAAGTCAATATGATGGTTCGAGAAGCTCATAACTGTGCATTTTTTCAGATCTTTCCATAGAACAGCAACTCCACCTCCTCGACCTAGTCTGTCCACTGCCAGAGCATTTTGAAAACCCAATTTTACCCTCAAACTTTCTATTTCATATCGTTAACCAATGTCCAAACAAAAACTACTACGGGCCTCGTGAGTTTTGACTAACTCACTTAAGGCTCAATCGCACCGGCCCGCCCAAACCCCGCAATTCCAACCGAGGCAGATCACATGGGCAGCCCGCCCAGCAGTCCTACCAATAAAGGATTCTCTGGTTTGTCGGGAGGGAAGTCCGCATGCTCCATATTATTAACATCGGGTTCGCTAAGGTCATGGTACTCAATTCGGCCTCCAAGCCGGGCTCCACCCTTCCGCTCTCTTTCCTCGTCTCGCAATTAACTGGAGACCTTCATCCTCATCCACCACACTGAACTGCAAGATTTTCCCGCCCTCATCCACCCCATCCATACATACACGTTCTTCCTTCACAACCGCCCAATCGCTCTTCGAGGCCCCCGACCGTGAGTTGCCCGGAAGCTTCCTCGTGCCATCACCGCCGCAACCCCTTCTCCCCGCCATCAGATACCCTTCAAATGCCAACTCCAACTGGTGGCCTTGATTTGAGCGTAACCAAGGATTGAATCCAGGCCCTGAAATCTGACGAACTGACGCTTTGAGCCAAACTCCCCGTACCACTGTAATCTCTCTTCAAATCGTGAATGCGAGTGGATGAAACCGATCCGAATGCCCTAAGCAACCACATATGAAACAAAAAGGCTAAGTCTTTCTATATTTAAAGGAAACAAAGAACCCGTCCCTGGTGTCCTACCGCTTCCACGCTCAATGGAAGCCGAACATCCATGGACACACGTAGTCTCATATACTCTTAATACTTCCCGCTATTACCGGTATCATATTCAAGAAAAGTTTCATTATAATTACCCAATTCGGTTTAAGCCATTTGATTCCGACATATAACCAGAAGGTAGGTCAAAAATTCAACCTGGCATGCCTACTAATTCAATCTTGACCCCAGCAGTGATTCACTGCGCTGAATCCAATGTAAGATCAACAAGTGGTTGTCATATGTCCATGGTCCTCCCGCCATAACTCTTTTGCATCTACCAATATAAAACTTAAAGATATACCTTCATCGGGCGAGTTCGTAAATACATACCCTTCCTCAGCCTCCAAAGACGGTAGATGTCGATCCCGCATAAAAATTGAAGTTGATGGAGCGATCGGTGAGAAACCTTCCTACCAAACTCAAATAAACATCTTCACCGCCTCAGCATCATCCACCCATTCAAGAGACAGAATCCGCTTCCCTCGAAAGAGACAGCCGGGCAGAGAAAGATCCATGATTGCATAGAAAGAAGAACCAAGAAACCTGCAACAAAATCGAAAAAACTACCAACAAAACGAATAAACGAAACTCTCAACATAGGAGAGGACTGCTCTCAAACAAGGAGAGGACTAGTAATCATTTTTTATTAGTGATTAGTTTCCGAAACCAAATCTTAATTCAATTAAAAATATTATTTATTTTTATCATAAAAAAACCTTATGTCGAATGTTAAACCGAATTAAAATATATATATATATATATATATTAATTGAATAAACTATTCTTTCTAATACTGAATATAAAGAATTTTTTTTTAAAAAAAGAAAAAAAAATTCTTAACCGAAATCATACTTGCTTTCTGAAAAGAATCCAAAAGAAATTGATTTTTTTTTTTTTTTGAATTCTTAACCGAATTATCGGTACATGCTTTCTGGAAAGGAATTCAAAAAGTTTGTTTTTTTTTTTTTTAAATTCTTAACCCGAATCACACTATTCTTTGTGAAACGCAATCCATTTACTTTTTTTAAATAATAAATCTAACAACGGTGATATTATCATAATCAGCATCCGGATTCCGGATCTATTTTCATATGGAAAGTACTAGCAGGGAAAAAGAATAAAATATTAAAGAAAAAATGTTTTCACATGGTTTTACTTTATACAGTATAATAGAAAAAACAAATATAATCTTAATTTTTCATAATTTTATATTTTTTTACTATTTCTATAATAGAGAAACATATTAAATGAGTTTAAATAAATCTATTTATTAAGTTTAAAATTATTTCTTCTTTTTCTCCAAATTTTATTCCCTTCCACTTCTTCTCTCTATTTTTTTTCTTTATTATTTTTTGGGTTCTAAAGAGAACCTAAAGAAAATAATTGATAAGGAATAATGATTTTGTGAAGACAACTAGAAGTGAGCTTGCTAGAATTTTTTTAGGAGAGCATCATATATTATACAACAAGTTTGAATGCAATTTTTTTATATATGTGTATCATTTTTAATATACATTATATCATAAAAATTATATAAATTAAATATATGAAATTAGTATAAATAAAAATAAAAGTCAATATAAAATCTAATAAATATATGATATTCTTTCACATTCAAACTTTGTGATATTTCAATATGAAAAAAAAAAGATGTAAAATGTCATTATAATTTACAATAAGAATATATTTGCCTTAATTCTTTCACAACAAACTCTCAAGATCAATACCAATTTAATATAAATACAAAATATATAACGCCCAATTGTACTCCAATATATTTATTTATTTCAATTTTCACCACAAACTCTCATGATCAAGGTATGAAATTAATATAAATTCATAATTTTTCGTTAACTTTATTAATACAAATTATAAAATATAATATAAGAAGAATAAAGGAAATAATGAAAAAAAATAGAGCTAGAATTAATTTTTTTTTAAAAATAGTTATAATCTAATTTATTTAAATGGAACATAAGATTTATCATAATATTTAAAATGAAACCTAAAAATATATTATTCTTCTAAAAGATTATGTAAATTTATAAAGTTGTCAACCTATTATAACGAAATTAATCAAAATAAATATTTTATAAAAAGCCAAGTGAAACAAACACATCTTACAAAATTACAATCAAATTATAAAAATAAATATTTAAAATATAATATTACCAAAGACTTACAACACTTTTTAAAAATTATCCAAATCAATTTCTTTTGAATAAATTATCCAAATCAATTTGATTCTTCGAATACTCAAATAAATTCTTAAAAATTATCCAAATTTATAAAATTAGTGCATTTCTTATTTACAGCTTATTTGATCTCATCGTCTTGCATAAGTACTTTTAATAAAAATTATTGGTGTTTGAAAAAGGTTATAAAAATAATTTAAAGCTTATAAAAAAAAGAAGCTTGAAACAGCTTATAAGAAAGCCTAAAAATGGATCATCACAAAACTATCATTCTAACAAATTATGTAAAAAAAATAGGAAAAAAAAATGAAAAAAGTAGAAAACAAATTCCAAAAAATTATTTAAAAAATAGGTAAATTTTTTTTAAAAAAAATAGGAAAAAAATTATGACATATAATTAAAAAATAGAAAAATTTTATTGATGATGGAATAATGATATTTATTTTTTTGAGGGCAAAGCAATTACTATAGTTGTGTGGACATGAATGGTATAGGTTTATACTTTACATCCATACATGAAACTGATTTTGATTGGTTGAAAGAAAGGAAAAAAATAGGTAATACGTTGAGCTTGAGTATAATTGTGTTGTGTTGACCCGCCTAATATATTTAATAAATGAGTTATATTCGTGTTGCCTAACATGAATTTGACCCAATTGACTCATTTAATTATTACATTAATTAATTAACCTATTTAATAAATCATTTATGTTAAATATTGATTATTAATTATAATTCCTATTAATTTAAATAACAAAATAATAAACATTTTAAATTAAATAATCAAATTAAATGAGTCATATTCGTGTTGGGTTTAGGTTGACAAATATTGACACAACACGAATATGACCAATCGACACGAATTTCCACCCCTACCTACCACTTCCACTTCTTTCCCTACCATTTTTCGAGGAACCGAATCAAATATAGTCGTAATTAATAATATTAGTTGATTGTAATTAATTAAGTCAATTTAAAGATAATACAATTAATTAAAGCAAAGAAAAAATCTAAAGAAATTGTAAATATAGATACAAATTTTTTAACTAATGTAAATAATGTACTAAATTCAAGGAAATATCAAGAACACAAACTTAGGAATAATCCAAATTGGTGGCGTGATCAACCTTGGAATACTTGAGTGAATAATGTCTGTGATTGGATCTATCATTTAAATCGCACACTGATATCGTGAGGGCCTCCATGTCAATATAAGTCAAAATAATAATCACAAAAAGTATATAGAATTTGGTTGACATCCCATGAAATGAGTATGGTTCATAAAAGTCGATGATTGTCTCCCAAAACAAAGAAAACGCTTTCTCGCCGCCCACCTAATCCATTTTGGAATCTCTAGAACAACTGAATGTACCAACTTGTAAATCATAAATCTCACGCCGCGCATCACATAATCACCTTCTTTATTCTCAGCTATCTTAATAACTCATAAGATATCACCATTGGGAGATTCTACTAAATATGGTCAGATCGATAAATTCCTGCTAAGATTATCCGCGGATTCGCAGTAATGCATTTTATTTTGTTCAGATTGCCACTTACGTCAATGGATAAAAGAACACCCACGTTGTCTAAGGCATAAACTATCTCATTGCTGCAGCAAATAATATCTTTCATATGTCATAGCCCTTTCTTAGGGTACCTCAGGGAATGCTTGATTGAATAATGTCTTGTGATGGACCCATCATTTAAATCGCACACTCCGATATCAATGTCTTCGGCGTAAATAATATAAATCAAAATAATCATCGCAAAATAATATAGAATTTGGGTGGCATTCTATGAAATCAAAAGTTATGACAAAAGTTGAATGATTGTCTCCCAAAAACAAAGAAACATCTCTCAAGCTATCCACCTTATTTGGTGAAGAACGGGTCAGGCCTAACTGCTAGCTCCCAAAAAAACACTACTGGAGCCGCTGCTTCCAAATAAAGAATTACATATGTGGAGTTAAATTACAAGTTTGTCTCCAAAGTTGTCACTTAATATTGTCTTTTACCCTATGTTCTGAATAAAACCCTAAGAGAGTTCACTAGCCAATTGCCTAATTTTCAATAATTAATATCTAATTACTATGAAGAAATTGACATATTAAGAATATGACATATTTAACAATCATTTGCATAAAAAATTTAGTTCACAACTCTATTTATCTATATGCACAAGGTTAATATTTTTACAAATTAACAACTCAATAAATTTGTATATTTTAAAATTTTAAAATGACTAATTTTTTTTTTTGTAAATGATGTTTTAATTCTTCAATATTAGTATACCTTATTTCCAATAAACTCGCCTTATAAATCTAAATTATTAAAAAAAAATACTTAACAATAAATTGTGTCAATGTCTTTATTAGTCATTTTACATAATTAAGTAGCTATTGACTAAATTTTACCAAACACGTTTATACAAACAACTACTAGAATCAACTGTTCAAATTTGCTGGAACAAATAGTTAATGTAGCAACTAACAATTATCAATTATCCGCTAGTTGCCAAATAGGACCTAAGTTTTCCATTGTTAATAGCGTAGACGTCACTACGACGCCCTAAACTCCAAAAAGGCTGTCTGGCTGACAACCCACAACTCACGGAAATCTATATTGCCTCAGATACCCGACACATACATGAATAAAAATGGTCACCTTGGCCTACACATCATACTCATCCAGCATTTAAACCAACTATATTACCATGGCTCAAGAGTTATTACATTACTCTTAATACAAACACATATTAAAATTAAGAATTCTAATACATGCTATACCAAAAACATCAAAGCAACAACCCCGACTTTCTTCTAAAAATCGGCGTCTAAAGAGCGTCGTCTTCTCGAACAAATTCTCGTGACTAAATAATGATCCTTCGACAGTAGTGAGCAATTGCCCAAGAATAGAATTACTCCTAGGTCGAAAGCCATTTCCACCTAAGCCGACATGAATGCATTCAACGAACATATTCCGCTTTAAATACATGATCCTCTACTTGAATATCTACATGCACACCATGTCTCGAGTCGTCACCGCCCCCTCACACTCGCTGCCCATACAGATGAAAAAATACCGCTTTCAAACAAAAGCTTTTGTTCTCGAAACACACTACCGAAGTTTCTGCAAAATATCGACTACTCTCCCAGTCGAATTGGTTGGAGAACTTTCCAAAACGCCACGGTCCTCATCCGAAGTGATCCGTTGACCATCTCTCAACCCAAATCTCCGGAAAATCTTCCATTTAAATTTCTTTCACAATCATGTTTCATTTTTCATTTCTTTCAACATGATCACCACTTCCTAGCAGCTACCGTGCATGGAATGTATTATGCCATTTCCAATCCAATTCATGTTAATATTTACATAAATTAAATCACCACTCTCATGTTATTCAATCCATATAATAACATCCAAATTAGCTCGCTCGCCAATCAACAATCAAATCACGGCTTACACACATTCATATTTTATATAATTCCTAACACTCATGCTAACACATTAATTATATGTACAACATCCATTTTCCACACAATTCGCCATTCATCCTGCCAGATCACTGAAATAACACACTGACGTTCGTCCAATCAATGTAAACCAAGACTGCTTAATAAATTCCTAAACGAAAGGAAGGTTGTCCGTGGGCGCCCCACTTTGCCACCTGCCCATCCTCATAAACCCGAAACCACGACCATTACCGCCTCATAATACTCAAAACATAATTTATTATAATATCACAATAACCACCCAAAACAGTCCCTACATCAATTCAAAACGGGTTCAAAATTATCTATCAATTGGTCCCAAGTTTTGGGACCAATCAAACGGCCACTCACGACTTCAAATCAACCCAAGCATTAACAAAACACTTAAACAAGAGGTAAATCAATTAGGAGAAAACCCCTACCTCACGGAATTTGTCAATCTCCCCAAAACCGGTACCCACGATAGCACTTACCATGGAGAACAACTTTGCTTCTTGCCTCGCTGGAAATCGACGGTCCGATCGCCGAGAATCCTAGAGATAAGGTAGAGCTTCTCTCTCTAAAATCCCATCATTTTTTAAACCTGCACCTCTCCTCCCCATCGCCCTGTGATTCAGCCTCCAAAAGTGGAGAAGAAAGCTCTCTTTGCCACTTGTCACCTTGTAATTGGTTGAGAGGATTTCCTTATCCATTTATCCAACCACTTTGAGATTTTCCTCCACTCACAAGTTGCCATATGTCACTCATAGGCCCTACTTGAGCTCATGTTTGACCCATTCTGCCCAAGACACATGGCATCTCCTAATCCACTCATAAAGTGTCATGTCCTCACTTCATTGCTCGGTACCTAAATTCCGATTGTTTTAATTCAACGAAATTCGACACAGAATGTAGATTTCGCGAAGACGATTAATCTGCAAAGCCCGTTTCATCATCCGAGATCTAGAAACATTCCAGATTTTGACCGAAATTATCATTTCACCGATTTTCATAAAATTGTGATTTTCTGCCACAAATACCATTTTAGAAGTCAGCCGTCGCCATTGGAAAAAAGGGATTACAAATTAAAAGTAGAATTTCTGTCACATCTCACATCGAATATGAGCGAACTTCCAACACACCATATAAGCATAGTGATCCTCTCAACCTGCAGACACGCTTTGCTTACATGGCGCCTCGCCAAAGTCGACAATATCTACACGCCGGCCGTGGCCTACCAAACAAATCCAGATAGAGTCGACCTCACCCCGATGTGGGTGTTTGACTCATTGGCAACTTTAGGGTGTTTGTCTGCTTACCTACAAGTGCTGCTTTCAGACGCTTCAATCTCTATGCTGAAGGCTTGGTCTGTCAGCCTCGTATGACGCTTTGTATGTTTAACCCCATAACCTACCTCTCGCGGGTAGAGATCTTGGTCCTCCTCCAAACTAAATTTTTGATGTCCTAGAGGAATGTGTGTGAGACTATAATCAAGCTTTCCAAAGCTGAATGGAATGATTGGAAAAAATACAACATAAGTGAAATGTGAGGCACCGATACGGGTGAGCGTGGTTTAGTTAACCTAATTGTGTCACTAAAAATAAACCGATCATCAATTTTTGGTTTATTATTTAATTATATAAACAAAAACCAAATCCATCAACATGGTTAACCATTTTCGATTAATCCATATATCGCTTAGATTAAATTAAAATCAAAAATAAATTTTACAATTTCATAATTATACATTAAAATTTAAATTATTATAATAATTACTATAAATACAATAAAAATGAATAAATTTATTTGCAATCCTATGAGACTTGGTGCATCTATTATGTTATTAATGGAGGATATTTGGAAGTTATCATATGATATGAACATTTATGAGTGCAGACATGTCTATAGAGAAGCAAATAGAACAATTACAAATCAAGCCAATTCTTTTATACCGAGAAAACATGATCTTCTATTAACATCTTTACAGGTATACCATCATTTGCATTTCATACAGAAACCCCCAAAACTAGAGGAGGAAGGCAGCGGGAATCCGGGATGATCCAGATCAGTGAGTACATGAGTCATAGGGTGAGTTTATTGTGCCAAGACCATTGAAGGTAATACATCTAAGATTCATCAAGGAAGTTTATTAATAAAGGCTAAAATCTAGACTCAACACATTTGATCAATTATGGAATAGCAATATATCTCACAGAAGTGCAACATTAGAATTGAAGTTTAATCCTAAGCAGGGTAGTATTCATGTTTGGATAGGAGTAGTCTCGTGAACTGCCATCGAACATTCTTTTTTTCTACAACTGTTAACCTCTGGGGCAAATCCTAGAACTGATGCAGCAGTTGTTAATCAAGAGGATATATATATATATATATATAATTGACAATTCAATATGAAAACCACTGTCATTGAACATACAATGGGATGCATAGTTTATGTCTAATAAAAAAGAAACTTAATTGTAACTCCTAGTTGATTATTTTTTTTGCAAGATTCTATTTGTTGCAGAGACTAGACTAGCAGCAACTGGATATCCTCCCCAACAATATAACAACCATATCTGAAAGTTTCAATTTCAAAGCTAAATAGGTAAATATAGACAAAGGGTATTGACACTATTACTACATAAGCCAATGGTTCTTTTTTCCCAATTGCACCTCTGAAAATAACTGAACTGCTAATTAAACAATAAATATTAACTCCACGATAGTTGACATCACCAACATCAAGAGGCATTAATTTTTCATTTGACTGCAAAGAGCATACTCATCTTCTCACTGAGGACATAAAGAAAGATCTGTATTATTCAACAGTACATGATGCTCAGAACCACAAGCAGGGTTAATCATCAAATTTTCCGTCAAATTGGATGATTCTTCTAATTCAAACTGAATTGACAACTTTCACAAATATTTAACTGAAAAAAAAAATTCAAACAGGTGCAGTTTCATTAAAAAGGATACAGGAACTTGGCCGGAAATATTGCTTCATTGTGTGGAGAAGAAGGCATTGATCTCATCCCATTCAACCTAAATGTTTCACAGCACAGAGAACTTCTTAGTCGGAGCCTTAGTTCCAATATTAAGAAAAATATTTTAAAATAAGTTTTACTAAGAAGCCATCTGCTATGTAATATGGAAAAGGATATTTTAGTAGGAAATGTCCAGACAACGGATCCCTAATATCTTGTCCACAGATGGAATAGTCGGTATGTGCTCTACAAACGAACCAAAACACACATTATCTTTGAGTGGGTTATCAAACCTACTAAGGTTGATTTTAGCCTAAAATATTTTGACACGAACAGCAATCTTTAACCTCCATTTGACAGATACAAATATTAGCAAATCATGACCCAGATATATCAGTTTGCAAAGCTGTTCATCCAACATCCTCTATCTCAAATTTAAACAGACTAGAGGCCAGGATTTCTGACTGGAATTTTAGGAAGTTGTCCAAGCCGGAAATTGTTTATTGTTCCAAATTCTCCATCATGCCAAATAGGGAAGGCATCATTCAGCACATTAGTTCTCTTCAGCAACTCTAGATGTGCCTGAGACACTTCAATCTTGGCCAGAATTGCATCTCTCTCTTCCTGTTGACAGGAAACTCATTGTAAACAAATTAAAGATTAATTGACAAAGCAGCAAAACTAGTAAAAAGAACAACAGTTTTCATATCAGTGACATGTCTGATGTGAAGTCAACTGAAACTGGAAATCGTTGAACTCGTGCCAGTACCTGAAACACATGAAGCTCACTAGATAATTACGAATCAAGGATTTCTCACACAAACACCAACTCGGTCTGTGTGCGCGCAGGTGAGTGGGAGTGAGCAGATAGAGAGAGAAAGTGCTCAAAGTCAATAAAATTCTTGAAAACAAATATGTTAACAAAGGAGTCTATCTGGAACAATTAAAATATACAATTTTGTTCAATTAAATAGTATCATGGGGAAGAAAATGATACCGCTCCTCCACTCTTTTTAAAGTGGCAAGATTTTAATCAGTTCCTTCATTTCAGCATTTAATTTGGCACACTGTTTTTCAGTTTCCTCAATTGCTGCTTCCAGTTTCTGTTCTTCTTCTTCAATCTAAATGCACCCAAAAAAGACCATAAAATTAACATGTTGGCCCTCAGATGGAAAATTCAAAATGATATCTCAACCATATTAAATAAGTACACAAGGTATCAGGATTCAATGCATGGAACTATTTTCAACTAAGTTAGGAACTATTTTCAACTAAGTTATTTTTTGTTACTTAAAATCACATTCAAACTGTTTCACCAAGTAACACACATCTTGTCATCTTCAACTCATTAATTTCAAATCACTACAATAATATAAAGAAAATCACTATGTCATAAACAAGTTCTTTTTTTTTTGATGAGTAAAAGCAATTTATTAAGAACCAAAGAAGACCCAATGAGACCCACAAGTAAGGGACCTCAAAGGGGAACAAGGAAAACAAGAAAAACCCACCACCCTCACTTACACCCCCAACCAAGTCAAAAATCAATTAAAGATTTGCACTCATTAGGTCAGCACATATTTGTGCTGCACTAATACCTCAAACACTGTAAAAAGAATACAAGGCACACTCATCCTTGGAGCCGAACCCTATTTTCAAAAGCAACGTTATTTCTTCACACCAAATACCCAAAACAATGCTGGCGCCGCC
Organism: Tetrastigma voinierianum; assembly: GCA_016808115.1. Classification (NCBI taxonomy): domain Eukaryota; kingdom Viridiplantae; phylum Streptophyta; class Magnoliopsida; order Vitales; family Vitaceae; genus Tetrastigma; species Tetrastigma voinierianum. Next base: position 113,614 of record JAEQBH010007497.1, on the reverse strand, counting down.
ATCCAAGCCTTCTTCCTCTTTACTCCACACAGCCACACCACGAGATGAGGGTTTCAAACCGACTTAGGAACACCTGCCACATCCCAAAATCACCAAGAGAAGATCCCATAACAATCTAGCCACAGGACAATGTAATAACAAATGGTCTATCGTCTCTTCATCCTTCCCACAAAGGAAACATCTATTGGCTAGAGCTCTTCCCCGTTTTTTAATTTGATCAAGAGTCAACACCTTACCCCAAAAAGCTTCCCAAGCAAAGAAACTCATCTTGGTTGGAACCCAGTTACTCCAAATAAGCTGGTGGGGAAAAACAATCGAATTAGACCCAAACAAAACCTTATAGAAAAGTTTCACCGAAAAGCACCCATCTTTAGCTTCTCTCATAAGCATCAAATCATTTTGGTTTGGGAGAATTTTTTTTTTCTTGTAAGGCTTGGAGAAGATTTTGAATCTCCTCCACTTCCCAATCATTAAAAGGCCTAACAAAACTGGGAGTCCAAACCCCACCCTCACATGAAGGCTCCCATACCTCAGCTACAAAGACCTCTTTATTAGCTGCCATGGCAAAAAGGGCGGGGTAAGAGCAGGAAAAGGCCTCTTCCCCACTCCAAGCATCCTTCCAAAAGCGAAGTCTCCTTCCATTCTGGTAAAGAGAAAGCAAAGAAGAGCAGAGACAAGATCCCATTCCTTCTAATCTCCTTCCGCACTTTAACCATAAGCATCCCTCGAATCAATAGAGCACCAACCACCTCTTTCCTCCCCAAACTTCCATAGAATGACATTTTTCCAGAGGGAATCCCTCTTATTTGCGAAGCGCCAAATCCATTTACACAACAAGTTCTTATTCAGTAGCAATATAAACTTTATAGCAAATTTTAATATGTTTTACATGGAAAGTTGCCTAGATCCTCTTAAATTGTGTGGTAATCATTTCCGCTTTATTGGTTTCACCCCAAAGCAAAAAAGTTGAATCAAAACTTAAAAATTGATAACAAAGCAAAATAAATGAATCTGTGCATGTGCCTTCTACTAGCATGGTAATGACAGATCAATTCTCTCCGCTGCTGATGCCATTAGTTGCTATGTTTATCATTCTACAAAATCTAGATTTTTTTTATGAACCAAACAAAATTTTCTCAACTTAAATGTGAATTTCTTAATAAAAATTCATATTAAATATATTACCCAAGAGGTTGATAATGCTGAAACAGTAAGTAGAATTGACAGAATGCTACATTCATAAGAATTGGGTGCCAGCAAAGCACCTTTAATTTCTCTTTGAGAAAATCAGCTTCACTAAGAACATCTCGCGCCTCTCCCTCCAAACGCTTAAAGCAAGCTTCATATGCTTTAATGTCCCTATTCACATATTCAACCTCCTTGTCAAGTTTATCAGACAGCACCCTCATGCATTCAAGGCATAAAGGTTGCTCAACCAGGAAAAGGGCAAATAAATAAAAAGATAATAATTTTTAACATCTCAAGCTCAAAGGAGAAGAGATGAATCCAACTTTTAGAGCCAATCGGCAGTAAAACCATATCAAAATTCTTTGCTATTATGAAAAATTAGATGGGTAAACCTGTGTCTGGGTTGTGGAATTATCAAAGGCACGCTTCAAAAACAGTTATAGTTGAGTGAAACCCAGAATTGTGCCCACGCTGCAAGTGCCCAATCTGACCTTTCAGGTGATGGGTAAGTGGTTCCCAGCACTCAGATCGAGACTCACACTTGTACACTGAAGCAGGTGCTGGAGGTAGCATCACAAAGGAATCTTAACATTGCCTTTCCAGACTGGCTTACATCAGGCTGAACAGCTCCACCTCGAGGACGAGGGGGGACCCCCCCTGTGCCTGATTTCTCTGCTTGGACAACACAACAAATGAATGGTCCATATGTGTTGAACCCAACACACTGCCAGCCCCATGAATCAAAGATCCCTGCATTCCTGCATGCCCTCATTCCAAATTGAAACAAAAAAATTAATGCACAGTAATTAATTCACTTAAGAAGCACACACCAAAAAGTTACCATATGTTTCTCTTATTGACACTACATAATATCAAAGCAACAATAAATCCAAAATTGACATACTGTTGTTACATGCTCAACAACTACATATAAGACAATGAAATAACGCCATACATTATCCTACTATTGGTAACGAATTTTAGCAACAAATTTTTCTTATATTAAACCTGAGCTAGCCTGGCTTCAGCAAAAGCTCATTCCTTCTAAACACAAAACAGACCACATGTTTAAGCACAGTCAACTATTGTCCACAGTTAATGAATATATAGCCTTCAGGGAAACTAGAAAACTGAGTCCTAATTCTCCCAGGATGATAAAGGGGGAAACCTGAATTCAGAATGTTTGTCTTCCAACACAAACAAGTCCAAATTGACGATATCTGAGATAAATCCACTGTTAATGAACATAGACTCTTAGGCAAATCCAAGATGCACGGGAATTGATCTAAATTTCAATCTCGTGAAAAAGGAAACCCAATCTACCTGTCCGTCTATTATATATCCATAGTCAATGGAGTCAATGTCTTTAGGACGATTTATAAACACAAAAACTAACTCCTAAACACCCAGTGGGCATACAAAAGAAACCCCATTTTAAATATATTTTACACCTAAACTCACAAGAAACATGAATGCACTGATTCACCACATAATTCATTACAAAAAAAAACCTCAAAAGACGCGAATTTGAATCAATGATTCCTAGAAGTAGCTCAGACCCAGTTTAAAACCACAATTCGAGCAACGAAATCAACAATCACAACAAAAAAAGGCTGAGAATGACGAATAAAAAGATTAAACCCTAACCAGAGCGTAAGAGAGTCGAGAACTTTCTCGGCGTAAGCATCGACGCAGACGGTGCACAGGTGGTTGTGGCGGCAGTTCTGGCAGACCCATCTGGGGAGATTCAGGTCCGAGATTATTGAACTTCCATCATCTTCTCTTCTCCTCCTCCGTATACTCTATTATGGCATTATGCTGATACTCTAACCTTCTAACCAACTTTGCTATACTTAGAACATAATTTTATTAATTTATTGAATTATTCATTCAAAAAATAAATAACAAAAAAACTATTTGTTTATTAGAAAGAAAAAGGAAATTTAAATAAACTTTCCTTTCCCTTTAATTTTTTCAGAAAATAGTAATACTCTCTAATTTTTTTTTTTTCATTTAGCATGTATGGTTCTAGAAAAGAACACTCACAAACTCTCATGATCAATATCAATTTAATATAAATACAAAATATATAACACCCACAAAAATTCCAATATATTCATTTATTTCAATTTTCACCATCAAGGTATGAATTTAATATAAATCGCTAATTTTTCGTTAACTTTATTACTACAAATTATTATAAAATATAATATAAAAGAATAACGGAAATAATGAAAAATAGAGCTAGAATTAATTTTAAAAAAAATAATTATAATTTAATTTATTTAAATGGAACATAATATTTAAATGAAACCTACAAATATATAATTATCCTAAAAGATTATGTAAATTTATAAAGCTATCAACCTATTATTACCAAATTAATCAAAATAAATATTTTTTTTTTTTAAAAAGCTAAATTGAAACAAAAAAAAATTTACAAAATTACAATCAAATTATCAAAATAAATATTTAAAATATAATATTACCAAAGACTTAAAACACTTGTTAAAAATTATCCAAATCAATTTGTTTTAAATAAATTATCCAAATCAATTTGATTGTTCGAATACTCAAACAAATTATTAAAAATTATCCAAAATTATAAAATTAAAATAAATTAATTTGATTAGAATTCCAAATTCCAATCCTAAAAAATAGAATACAAATTTAAAAGATAATATTTATTCTCGGTGTTGCTCGATTTTATGCAAACCCCTAAATACAGTTAAAGCAAAGAAAATAACTTTTTTTATAGCTAAACATTTTCTTTAAACCGAAACCAAATCTTAATTCAATTAAAAATATTATTTCTTTTTATCACACAAAAAACCTTTTGCTCGAAACCAAATGTTGAACGAAATTAAAATAAATAATAATTGAATAAACTATTTCTTTTTAAAGAAAAAAAATTCTTAACTGAAATCACACTTGCTTTCTCAAATGTAATTAAAAGAAATTGATATTTTTCTTTTTTAATTTTATAGTAGGAATTAGGCCATGCCTTAGTCTCAAAGATTTGAGGACAAAGAATACGTATTGCATATGCTTAATGGTATGGCTTTATACTTTATATCCATACATGAAACTGATTTTGATTGGTTAAAAGAAGGGAAAAAATAGGTACTACATCAACTGAGTATAATCGTGTTTTTTGTTATATTCAAATAAACGCTAATAAATGAGTCATTTTCGTGTTGCCTAACACGACCAATCTCGAATCTTTGGACTCCTACAATTATTATATTAATTAATTAACCTATTTAATAAGTTATTTGTTTTAAATATGGATTATTAATTATAATTTACAATTTAAATAAAATAATAAATATTATTAAATTAAATAATCAGTCAATGGATCAGATTCGTGTTGACCTGCCTAACACAAATAATAAATTAGTTGGGTTTGGGTTAGCGGATGTTGTTACGTTTATTATTTGTGTTGTGTTTGAATTGACGAATATTAACACGACACGAATATGACTTATCGAAACGAATTCCCACCACTACCATTTTACCATTTTTTGAGGAACTGAATCAAATATAGTCGTAATTAATAATATTAGTTGATCGTAATTAATTAAGTCAATTTAAAGATAATACAATTAATTAAAGAAAGGAAAAAATCTAAAAAGAAATTGTGTATAACGACAAGACATATAACTCTTAATATCTTAACAAAAAAAAATTATAATAATATATGTTTATTTTTAAACATGATTATCACATGTTTATTTTTAAATATGATTATCAATATATTGAAGTGAAAAAAGGTGACAAAGTACAGAAAGAAATAAATAAATAAATAACAATGGATTTAGTTACAAATTTTTTTAACTAATGTAAATAATGTATTTAAATTCAAGGAGAAATATTGTTAAATACAAACTTAGGAATAATCCAAATTGGTGGCGGCATCAACCTCTGGGAATGCTTGAGTGAATAATGTCTTATGATGGATCCATCATTTAAATCGCACACCCGACATCGCAGGTCCATAAATAATATGTTAAATAATCATCACAAAAGTATATAGAATTTGTCGACATCCTATGGAAATCTAAGGTTTGACGTATTGAATGATTGTCTCCCAAAACAAAGAAACGTCTCCTAGGCAGTCCACCTTAATCCATTTTGGAATCTCTAAACAATCTAAATGTACCAACTTGTAAATCATAAATCTCAATGCTGTCGCATTGCCATAATCACCTTCTTCATTCTCAGCTATCCTAATAACTCGTAAGATATCACCATTGGGAGATTCTACTAAATATGACTTGCGATTGATACTCCGGCTAAGATTATCTGTGTAGAGTAGAGTAATGCATTTTATTTTGGTCAGATTGCCACTTACGTCAATGGATAAAAGAACACCAAGTTTGTCTAACACGTAAAATATCCCATTGGTGCAAATAATATCAGCCATATGCCATAACCCTTTACGATACTACCAATGTATATGGCATAAGTGGTTTTAAAGAAATCACAAGCATCTTTGTCAATGTATGTCCAGTTTTTATCACCCGATTTAATGAACGCTTATCTCCGTTTCAAACCATATATGACCATTAATACGAAATCCCCATTCATATTCATATCCGGATCAACCGATAATACACCCTCACAATGGAATAGTCGCTGGTATAATCTTTAAGCAAAGTTAAATGCTTCGTCTTCTTCAACATTTGATTCAATTTCTTCTTCGTCCTTCCGTTTCTTCTTCTTCTTCGCTATTTTCCTCTAATTCTAACTCTCCTTCTAATTCTGGTTCTTCATATTCAATGTCTTCTTCATCACATTCTTCTCGCATCCGCTTTTCATACTCAAACCTTTCAAGATGAGGAAGGGCTGACATCTCATCGAATTCATCCCGATAGCGTTTTTCAAATAATAATCTTTTGAGGGGAGGAAGGTGAATAGATTTTCCCGAGAAAGGATTGAAGAGTGTTACCTGGAAGGAATCGTCAACAAAAATCAACCAGCCGTGAGAATATCCGCTAGTTCTAATATTGTAAGGTATCTTCATTTGAAACTCGCAGAGGCTTTTCCGAGTGACATTGTATAAACAACGGTGATCAGAGCTATTATTGACGGTAGGAACGAGAAGAAAAGGGAGTTGTTGTTGGTGAGGACGATCGTGATTGTGGTTTTTGCGCACATGTTGAAAATTATCAAAAGCTACAGACTGCCAATGCTTGCAGACTGCACTGAATCTGATACAGTCCATCATGGGAACAAGATTATCTAATATCGTATCGAGAAGGTTCTTAGGAAGCCATGCCCAGTTTGAGGAATTTGAGGGCAAAGCCATTATTGCTAGTTCTACCTCTACGACGGCAAAGGAGGGAAGAAGAAAGACAGAAATATAGGCGGTTGATGATATGAGAGGAGAAAACCCTGATTCTAATCCAACTAGGTTTAAGAGTTTTGTTTTAAAACTCTAGTTTTGTGGACATGTATGGTATGGGTTTATACTTTATATCCATACATGAAAGTTGAAACCGATTTCGATTGGTTGAAAGCATGGAAGAAGAGAATTTTATTCCGGGTAAATAATTGATTTTAAATACACTTTATTCTAGTAACCTTACATGTCCATATAAAATTATATCTTCTACTAATTTTTTGTAATTTTTACTTCTTAATAGCATCCGGATTCCCGATCTATTTTCATATGGAAAGAACGTTTATTTATTTGTGCTGAAAATGGATTCGGAAAGTACTAGCTAGGAAAAGAGTAAAAATATTAAAGAAAATTGTTTTCACATGGTTTTACTATAAAGTAAAATAGCAATAGAAAAACAAATATAATCTTAATTCTTCACAATTTTATATATTTTTTTAGTATTCATAATAGAGAAACATATTAAATAAATAAATTTATTAAGTTTAAATCTATTTCTTGTTTTTCTCCAAATTTTATTCCCTTTCACTTTTCCTCCCTATTTTTTTTCTTTATTATTTTCTAGGTTCTAAAGAGAACTTAAAGAAAATAATTGATAAGGAATAATGAATTTTTTTTGTGAAGTCAGTCCAGTTGCAGAACTATAATTTTTTTTAGGAGGGGCATCATATATTATACAATGTTTTTAAATACAATTCTTTTTTTTATATATGTGTATCGTTTTAATATACATTATATCATATAAATTAAATATATGAAATTAGTATAAATAAAAATAAAAGTCAATATAAATTCCAATAAATATATGATTCTTAACATTCACACTTTTTATGATATTTCTCCAATACTAAAAAAGAAAAGATGTAAATGTCATTATAAATTACAATAAGAATATATATTTTTTTCAATTTTCACAACAAACTCTCATGATCAATATCACGAATATAAATACAAAATATATAACAATCTATAAAAATTCCAATATATTCATTTATTTTAATTTTTACCACAAACACTAGTGATCAAGGTACGAATTTAATATAAATTCATAATTTTTCGTTAACTTTATTAATAAAAAAGATAAAATATAATATAAAAAAGAATAATCTAGCATGTGAAAAATAGAGCTAGAATTAATTTAAAAATACTAATTATAATCTAATTTATTTAAATGGAACCTAAGATTTATCATAATATTTAAAATGAAACCTAAAAATATAAAATTCTTCTAAAAGATTATGCAAATTTATAAAGCTATCAACCTATTATTACGAAATTAATCAAAATAAATATTTTTAAAAAAAGCTAAAAAGAAACAAACACATCTAACAAAATTACAACCAAATTATCAAAATAAATATTTAAAATATAATATCACCAAAGACTTAAACACTTCTTAAAAATTATCCAAATCAATTTATTTTGAATAAATTATCCAAATCAATTAGATTATTCAAATAGTCAAACAAATTCTTAAAAATTATCCAAATTTATAAAATTAAAATAAATTAATTTGATCAAAATTCCAAATTCCAATCCTAAAAAATAGAATAAAAATTTAAAAGATAATATTTATTCTCGGTGTTGCTCAATTTTATGCGGACCCCTAAATCCAGTTAAAGCAAAGAAAGTAACTTTTTTTTTTATAGCTAAACATTTTCTTTAAACCGAAAACTGAATCTTAATTTAATTAAAAATATTATTTCATTTTATCATACAAAAAACCTTATGTTCGAAAACCAAAATCACACTTGCTTTCTGAAATAGAATCCAAAAGAAATTGATTTTTTTTTTTAATTCTTATCTAAGAAGAGAATTAGAAGCCATGGCTACCAAGATTTGAGGTAAAGTACTACGAGAAGTCAGGTGGACATGAATAAGACGTTTATACTTCATATCCATAAATGAAACTGATTTTGACAAGATTGAAAAATGGAAGATAATTTGGGTAACAATTAGTTTCTAAATATAATTTTATTCCATTAACGATACATGTCCATATAAAATTATATCTTGTATTAATTTTTTTAATTTTTACTTCTAATGGAAATTAATAGCGGGCTTATTTTCATATGGAAACAATGTTTATTTATTTGTGCTGAAAACAATAAGGCTGTTTTTTGAAACTTGGAAAGAATCATGAAAAGAAAAAAAATACCAAGAAAATAAAAATAACTAAATTTTCTCAAAATTTTATATTTTTTTTCAATTTTCTAATTTAGATAAACAAATAAAATGAGTATGAATAAATATATAAATTTTTTCAAAAAATATATATATAAAATTAATTTATTACACATAAATCTATTTTTTATTTTCCTTCAAATTTTCTTTCATTTCATTTCTCTCTATTTTCACTATGTTTTATTTCCTTAGTATAGAGAAACAAATAATCGAGAGAAACAAGTATATAGAAACAAATAATAGAGAGAAGCAAGTATAGAGAAACATATAAAATAATTAAAAAAAATGATTTTCTCACCTTTGATTTTACTATAAAAAATATAAAAAAAATCAAATATAATAAAAATTCTTTAAAATTTTACATATTTTTAAATTTTTATTCTTTATATAATAGGAAGAAACAAATGAAATGACTTTGAATAAACATGTAAGATTAATTTATTAAGTTTGATAGGGTTTGAAAAATAGGCGCGTAGGCTCACTCGCCTAGCCCAAAGAAGAGGTGTAAGCCCAAATAACACCCAAGCCCTCGACGCCAAAATTTCAAAACTAAAGCTCCAACCACACCCTAGCCGATAACACTGAGCACTGGTACACCCACATTCCGTGAATCGACTAAATCTCGCCTAATACGTGGCTAGATAGTCCCCCGATAACATCTTAGTTCTATGAATTCAACTAAATCTCACCAAGAAGGAAAAATATGATAATTCACGATAAACGCTTTATCCTACGCATCAAACCCATTTCCTCCCTCTCCCCTCTCACTACAGAGAAGGATCTCACCACAATTTTCAATAAATCGCTTCCTTCAATATCCCTTATTAAATCCGATATCAATAAAGTAAATATCTCATCCAATGTGAAAGCAATCCTTACTACCATCCAATCAGAAAATATACGCTATATATATATATATATATATATATATATATATATATATATATATATATATATATATATATATATATATCGTGCCACTCCCCTCAAATAGCGTACGTGAAAACGTTTCGCCTAAGCAACCTATCTTTTCTCTCAAGGAGGAACTGACTTAGGCATTCGAGAGTACCACTCGACGAAGCCCCTTGTCATACTTCTTCTTTCTTGTTTTTTGCAGAGGAGAGCAACGCTAGAGCCTGCAGACCAGCCCAACAGCAGTCCTAGTCCGGCCCAACGACCCCAACACGCTCCAAATTCTACCCATGAAAAGGCATCATCATTGGCGCCGTCTGCGGGAACAAATCTGCCTTTACAAATAAAGATGACTTGGGCCATCGATGGTATCAACTCTAATACAAAGAGAGCAACGTCAATCCTCCAAGAATGCAGATCAACTACAGCGAACGATACCGACCTCCCTAAGACGTTAGAAGCGACACAAGCCACAACATGACGAGGCAGCGCACCCACTTCACCAACCAATGCCCGATAGAGCCAGAGTAACGCACCGTGCAAAGCTATAACGACCACTCGGAGGCGCGACAAACTTAAGAAGGTCAGAATCGCTCACGATGGGCAACCACACCCCTGCAGACTCCCCCGAGGTGATGAAACGAAAAGTTTTAATCCAATGAGCCATGGGCGGCGATCACCCCTAACCCCGGAGAGGAGGTAACTAAGCAATGCTCGGGGGCATGTTGGAAACGACGAATCAACCCCCACAAGAAGGAGTAAGTGAGGATTATGGGAGTTAGGGATTCAAGGCCTCCAACAGATTCAGCCGCGCGAATAAGATAAGGGCCGAGCCCGACTACGGACACCTCGAGGCCAACAAACTAAGTCTCCACTACAACCCGAGGTGCTCCACTTTCCCCGCCAACGGTTCGACGTCGAAATAAAAGCGCTCGATATTTAAAGATCTCATGATCATCTCAACACTTATAAGAATCAAATGGAGCTACATGGCTATCAGGACCCTATACGGTGCAGAGCTTTCGCTATCACACTAAAAGGCCCAACACTAGCTTGGTTTAACACGCTTTCACCATCGTCAATCACCTCATTCAGAGAGCTTTCCATTGCTTTCGTTTCCCACTCTAATGGGGCTGCAACATACAAGAAGCCGAAGTTATCATCTATCGACCATAAAGAAGTTCGCAAGAAGCCCGGTGTCTATGTTTAAAGGTTTAATGCCAAGTCTCTGAAGGTAGATATACCCGATGAGAAGTTCGTTATCACTGCATTCATCGTTGGGTTAGGAGTGCAGTCAAAGGATTTGATATTCTCCATCTCAAAGAATCCTCAGGCGAGCATGGCCGAGGTACTAGCTAAAGCGGAGAAGTACATTAATGACGAAGAAGCCCTCATATCCAAGAAAGGAAGTTTTTCAACCCATAAAGAGAAAACGGATCGATGCTTCTACAGGACGGCCCGCAGAAACAACGACCGTGAGAGTCCCCTAAAGAAAAGAAGGAGAATGGTCCCCGAAGAGACGCTGGCCTCGTGACCGCTCTAGACTGCCTCAAATTTCGAGCGGTAAATAACATTTTTCAATTCTGCGGTTTACCCTCCGACGGTCAGCCACAGTTCGTGTGAGGTGCAACACTGTGTTCCCAGACGGTCGTCCCGTATGAGGCTCGACCCAATCAAAAGAGATAACACCAGGTACTGTGAGTTCCATAGGACTACTGGACATCGCACCTGACGATTGCATACAACTCGGGGTGAAAGAACAGAATATTTAATTCGGTGTGGGTATCTCCGCTGCCTCATAGCATCTGAGGGTCAGGCTCAGGCCCAACAACCACCACCACCACCTTAGCAGCGATAACTCCTACACTAACAACCCTGTGGGAAATCCACGTGATCTCAGGAGGATTCACAGGAGGCGGGGAGTCCAGCTTCGCTAGGAAGGCCCATCTGCGCAGCATCAGGTCAGGAGAGATAATGGAAGTGCAAGCAGTGTCCAAACTACCCCGACTAGACACAGCCATAACGTTCTCAGATTCAGACCTGGAGGGATGTCAACACCCCCATGACGACCCTTTGGTAATAAGGGCAGTGGTGGCTAACAAAACTATCCATCGGGTCCTAGTCGACAATGGAAGTTCAGCCGACATCATCTTTGCCTCGGCCTTCAATAAGATGGGCATCTGGCGAGAACTGAACCAATCAACACTCACTACGAGGATTCTTCCTGGAGAAGGTGCCGCCGTCGGGTCTAATCCGCTTAGTGCTCACTTTGGCGTGACCCTTTGGTGTCGTGCAACAACGACAAGAAGATTTCGAGTAGACTGGCCCGCTTATAACATGTTATTAGGAAGACCCTCTCTCAACGCCATAAAGGTCATTCCCTCTGCTTACCACATGATGATCAAGTTCCCTACCACAAGCGGAGTGGGAATGGTTCGAGGAGACTAGCGCGTGGCCAGGGAATGTTACTCGGCCTCCATGAAGAAAAAAAGCGGTCGACAACATATACTTGGACGAGCTCGACATGCGTGACGAGGTGAACACCCGACCTAAGCCTTCGGAAGAATTGGAGTCTGTACCGCTAGACGACAACCCTGAACACCTTGCCTGCATCGGCTCCAAGCTTGAGGAAGACCTCAGAAGCCTCCTTACCCATTTCCTGAGACAGAACAAGGACGTCTTCGCATGGAAGCAGACAGACATGGGAGGGATTGACCCCGCAATAATCACTCACAAACTAAACGTCAGTCTGTCCTTCAAACCAGTCAAGCAAAAAAGAAAGAGCTTCGCTCCAGAGAGGCAAAAAGCGATCAACGAGGAGGTCGACAAGCTCCTCCAGGCGGGGGCAATCCGAGAGGTGGAGTACCTAGAATGGTTGGCCAACGTCGTGCTCGTCAAAAAAGCGAACGGCAAATGACGACTTTGCATCAACGACACTGACGTCAACCGAGCATGCCCAGCGACGCTCTCTCGCACGACCGAACACCCCACGTATGCCACCGCCGGCCATGAACTCCCCGCCCATGGACGCTCCCGCTACAACCAGATCAGCATGGATCCTGACGACCAGGAAAATACCTCATTCGTCACGGGGCAAGGGACCTATTGCTATCGAGTAATGCCTTTTGGGCTAAAGAACGCAGGAGCTACATACCAGAGGTTAGTGAACAAGATGTTCCGTAAGCGCATAGGGCATCCATGGAGGTACATAGATGATATGTTGGTGAAATTAACCATAGCCGGTCTACATGATTTCATCCAATCAAGCATTCCGTATCTTCGAGAGTACAAATATGAAGTTGAATCCATCCAAATGTGCCTTCGAGTCTCAAATTTAAAATTCTTAGGTTTATAGTCAACAACCGTATAGAATTGAGGCGAACCCAGATAAAATAAAGGTTGTGCTCGACATGCCACCACCATCAAACATAAAGGAGGTCCAACGTCTAACTGGAAGAATAGCTGCATTGAGCAGATTTGTATCCAAGGCCAGCGATAAATGTCATCCCTTCTTCCAAGTTCTAAAGAAAGCTTTTCAATGGGATACACATTGTGAAGAAGCATTCTCAGCATTGAAGACTTATCTGAGCTCTCCCCCATTCCGTGAGCCCCTTCGAGGGAGAGTCACATCAGACTTGGCGTTGTCTCGATGATCAAAGACCGTCCTTATCGTAGATAAAGACCGAGTAATAACATCATGTCTACTATCATGTACTCGAGCTCGAGAGTGAGCAGAAGAGAGGTACCTAAGGATGGGAGAAATCATCCCGGATTTGCAATCGTGGGGCCTCGAACCCCACCCTTATTTCCAAGCTCATACCATTGAAGTCCTAACAGAATACCCGACGAAGCAAGTCCTACACAAACCAGTGACCTCAGGAAGGTTGATGAAGCCAGCCATAGAGTTAAGCTGAAGTTCGACACAGATATAAGCCAAAACCGCGAATAAAAGGCGTAGGTCTTAGCAGATTTCATCATGGAGTTCACCTCGGCAGAGCCTGCCGAGAAGGCACACACGACGCCTGACATCCCCATCTGGAAGCTATCCATAGACGGGGCTGCCAATTCTCAAGGGAGCGGAGCCGGACTAATCCTAACATCCCCGGAAGGGATAGATATCGAATATGCACTCAGGTTTGTGTTACAAACCTCCAACAACGAAGCCGAGTATGAGGTCGTCATAGCAGGACTCAACCTCGCCCATTCTATGGAAGTGACCAGCTCGAGGTATGCAGCGACTCCCAGTTGGTAGTAAATCAGATAGAAGACACCTACGAGGCCAAAGGTGAGAAAATGATCATCGACAGTCGAAACACTGGCGGTGGTAAAATGAATGCCTAAGGCGCGCGCACGCAGAGTCTGTAATATAGTGTACTTTAACGCATTTATATCGATCCACGTGGAAAGGTAAATCGACTACAGAGGTTCTCGCTGCATAATATCTCAATAAAGGATTTTAGGATACAAAATCAAATAAGGAAACTATAACTAAGTAATTGATTCTAGCGAATCGGTGTTAGCGCCTAGGGTTAAATCGCTCTATCACGTTCAATGGATTACTTCCAAAGATAGTGTTACCTAATATATTTGCAATATGTCAATCACGAGCGATTCGCTTACGGCATATCCTCTCTCGAGCAGATATCCGCCTCATCTCGTGAATGTAATCGAGTATATCTCTATCCCGACTTGCATTCGAACGCTTAAACGCTCTAACCCTGTGATACCACACCTTCAGGTCTCTAATATCTCTATTAACCGAATCGACCAAAGGCTACTTACCTGCATCCCCGAATACCCTCATCTCGAATCTCTGGATCTCCGCCAGGTTTATGCTAACATTGGCCAGATGTTATCATATAATTGAAATACAGGTATAGAGTAGATATGACAAATTAATAACAATTGAATAACATGAAATATCAAACTTTAATCCATTGCTCAGACGTGGTTTGACGTGAACTTAGAAAGAGATCTAACATAATGAAATAAAAGATGAAACTGTTAAATAAAGAAAACAGTGTTCTAAGATCCGAAAATATACGAAAAATGAAAATCGTTACAATTCCCGGGCACTTCCTCGAAGTCACACTCGCTTCCTCAACCAGGCTCTCGCTCGCACGTATCCTCCTTCCTTCATTTCTGAACCCTAAATTACTTTTAATGATGAGGGCGATTGCCGAAATACGTCATGACGGTGGGTGACGCCGCTGACGGGTAACGCCGCCACGCGCGCGTTGAGGTGACGCCGCGACGCGTGGTGACGCGCGACATGACGCCACTTCCTCATTGGCTCCTCCTTGTTCCAAAACTGCTTCCAAAAGCTACTCTTTATGCTCCAATGAACCTGTAATCACACAAGACACGAAATCAGGGATCTAGCCACAAAAACTATACCATTATTATAAAATAAATGTGAAAATGATGAACTGACGCGAGTGTAAGATGAGTGTTTTAGGCACTCATCACACTCCCAGTCTTAGTTTCGCGTCTCTCAAGCAAGAACCGACTCTGTATTGCACACACACCCGACACCATGCAACTAACACTAAGACGGTGGTGCACATGTTGAAAAGTAGGGGATCAAATTGGATTGACTCACATACCCACTGTTTTGCTCGATGTTCATTGAAGGCATACAGATAATTGACTTTCGGTAAATTCGATTGAGATAAGTGAAACTGACTAGTGTATCAAATCCCATGGTGTTCAATAGCCTTTCCCAAAATCCCTATGTGCTTATAGTGAATCGACTCCAGATATGCCTAGGTCCCGATACCCCAAACTTAAGCTCAACCTACCTATTAGAAGAAGCGACCCAGACAAGGATAGGAACGACCCATTTATTTATGTCCTCATACTTAGAAATTTCCTACTGACTCAAAACAAAATGGAGGAAGACCTAGTGCCAAGAAGTTTTAGTCGAGTGTTCCCCAGAGGCGTGGGATCCATTGGTGACTCCCACCGCCGGTTAAGGGCACCAGCATTCAATTCCCTTCAAACTTTCAATCGAACACTCAACCAAACTCAACGTCTCGTCAAGCAAGAATGATCCATCTTCTCAGCCCCATGAAGCAAAGGAAGTCAATGACTCCCGCCGCTTGGCTCAGTGGCATTAGGCTTGATAGGCCTCGATCGTGCCCGGATTCCGATTGGATGATCCCTTACTTATTCCTATGCATATACCTATTTTTGTCATATTTCTTTTCTTTTCTCTTTTTCTATTGTTTTTGTATTTTCTTTCGTCAGCTCAATGGCAATCCTCTTTGATTAGGTGTCCCATCACTCAAATGGTTCGACCTCCTAGGTTGATCGAATCCTTAGTATTGGTCTCTAAGACTTATGCATACTGAAAGCCTAGTGTGCGAGTGCCAGAGTTTTCGAGAACTGGTTTCTCGACTACCCGATTGATTCACTAACCCTTTTCAACTATTCAATCACCATCGAAAGCATCAAGCAAATGGCGTATTTAAACAATTTTATAGTGAACTCAATCCAAAATTGATCCTCAATTTCAACATGGCACAAATGTATGCAATTACTACATGCAAAAATGTCCTAAAATATAATCAAACAACTAACACACATGACCTATGAACATGAAAGCGCGATGTAAAATAAACTAAAAACAAAACACACTAATATGCGAAACACAATAAAAATACGACACACTACTAAAACCAAAACATAATAAACAAAACACAAAAACATAATACCCAATCATCACACCCCTCCCCCCAAACAAAATATCCAGTGTCCCCACTGGCAAGATAAAAACGTAGAGGGTAAGGGAACTCCCCTGAATATCATCAAACAAGGTAAGTGGTGCAGGATGGTGAAAAGCCAAGAGCCGGGCGAGCCGGGCCTCGCATAGACCGCCGCCGCGAGACGATGGCCACCCGACTGGCGTAACGTCCGCATATCGCACGCTAACGCCCATGTCCCGTAACGAGGACTCAGGCTCCGGGTCTCATCCCAAGGCGTAAACGCCAAAGGAGTGCGAGCACCGGTCCAAGATCCGTAGCGACTAGGAGGAGTGGCCGCATGTGGCTGCTGGGTAGGTGGTGGAGCTGGCTGGGATAGGGATGGAGGTGGCCGACGAGGATCGGCCAAGGTCTCTTGATCGCCAGGATCCATAACAGCCCGATACTCATAAAGCTCGCTCCGTCCGGTGCCTGTGGACTAATCATAGGTCCTCAGTTAAGTGGACACTGTGTGTGTCCCGCTGACACAGATATGGTTTGGCTGCGGGAGCCAAGCGTCGAAGGTTACCCAGCACCCCGGCTTGCTCCAGACAAGCCAACATCGTAGTGCGGTGTCCTGCGTTCATCTTCGTGATCTCGTCGTGGGGAGGATCGCGCCCCTCGGCTAACCTCCGCCCCTTACATCGAATGGTATATCCTCGGATACTACGGGTTATGAACGCCATGTCACCTCACATTCGTCAGTCGGATAAGACGGCGATGAAATGGTGCCAAACTCGGGAATGTAGCCAAATGCTCGCTCAAATCGACCGCGTGCCCGCAGACTGATCCTCCATCAGCTCGCCCTTGGTCAATACGCCGATGACCATGGTAGCCTGGATGCTCAAGTGAGTCGACAAAGGAACGGTAATATGCTCTAAAGCCATAGGAAATCCATTGATCGACCACAATAAGTCGATCATCACACCTCGCACTCAGACCTTTTTGAGGACATGGGAACAGGTTGGCTTAAAATTCTCGAACTACGCCATCGCCGGGCCGACGAGCTGGGCATAAAGCACGCCACCCTCTTAGCCGCAATCACTTCGAAGAAATCATCTAAGGATTAAAACCCCTTCTTTATCAGAATGAGCGGTTTCGCAAATTTGTGCTAAACCGCCCGGCACTCACATTTACAAACCGCGAGGCGCCGAATGTGAACTGTCCTCGCCGGGCCGACTGGGCTAAGGCAATTTTGCCTCGCGACATCTTGACCTAGGCAAAAAATTCAACACCTAATGAGCACCAACCAATCAACTAACATCAAGGACTCAAAAACACCTAAATGAGACTCAAAAACCCTAAGAGAACCTAGCTAACCCAAAATGAGGGCCTACTGTTCCCAAAACTAGAATCCTAGTCTACGCACAAGCAACAACTGAACCCTAGACTACTGTAATGTCCAGAATCTGCACACGCGGTGTGATGCCACTATGACCCAAAACCGGCGACGAGGTGACTTACAAGTGGCGCGAGCAAAGGAGGCATTCCGATCAGCGAGAGTCTAACAGTGTCCCGGTGGAAGGCCAGGATGCAAGTGAGCCAGCTCAAGAGTGAAGGCAGGAGGTGAAGAGCCAAACTCAGATATTCGGGTTAAAACAGGTCACGTCAGCGACGCGCAGGGATGATGTCGCGACGCGGACAGAGGGACAACACTAAATGACGTCAGCGACGCGGCGGACCACGCCGCGACGCGACAGTTAATGACCTAATGACGCCAGCGACGCGGAGAAATCCACGCCGCCGCGACGCGACGTGAGGGCTTCATAAATTGACGCCGCTGACAAGCATGGTAATACATCGCCGCGACGACGCAGGAGTGCCAAATGACGCCGACGCGGAGAAATCCACGTCGCGACGCGCGTGCAGAGATGAAATCTTTGACGTCAGCGACGCGGAAACTTCATGTCGCGACGCGACGTAGAGCTCAAACAATGACGCCGCTGACGTGAGTCCGTCGCCGCCGACGCGGCAGAGAGCTTCAAATGACGTCGCCGACGCGGAAATCCACGCCGCTGGTCGCGGCGCAGAAGGTCTCTCAAGAGAATTTAAATACTAAACCTCAATTTTTCAGAACTTCCACTTGTAAACTTCCCTTCGATTCTTGAACACTCGCAAGCCCGCACCTACACCTCCCGGGGCCCCAAATTAAACCAACAAACAACACCGAATATGGATGCCTAGAAATCAAAAGTTGTCAAACACACAGAACCCGAAACTTAAAACTAAGGTTTAGAAACTCACGCTTCCCAAGAAGCGCTATGCTTTAATGCTCTGGCTCGACGACTTAATCTCAATGTGTGCAGGAACCCAAGATCATTCGATCGTTGATTACACTTCGCCTCGCAGCCAAAGGGATACTGCCTTGTTCACAGGAAACTCGCTCCATAAGACAAGGCTTCGCTACTTGTGTGGCTTAATCGCGAATGCCCTTCTGTGATAGAAACTTGGCTCCACCATGCAGAAAAGACCTTGTTACCGTGGAAAGCGTCCTACCCATCGAGACTTCAATTTTCCTAAAAGCCAATCGAGAATTGAATAAAGGACTTGTCGTCCGATCGCGGAACTCCTTTCTAGTGATGTGTTTGTCGCTGCTTTTAGTCTTTCCTTTATAGATGCGAGCGCTTTCATATGCTTCGCTTCGAACTCATCTAGCCTAATGAGTTGGAGAATGCCACTGTACCCAAAGTACCGTCCATGTTAAGTCGCCGAGCGGCCCATCAGCTCGATGCTCCAATTCCACCGGAAGGCTAAGATCGCTTTACCATAAACAAAACCGAACGGGACATACCTAAGGGAGTTTTAAATGCGCGCGATATGCCCGTAGTGCATCGCCTATCTTTTTAGACCAATCCTTCGGAGTTGTCAGACCGCCTTCTCGAGGATGTACTTCGATTCCCGGCCGATACCTCTCGCCGTACCGCTTGATCGCGGTGGTATGCAAGAGTCGTGACGATGACGCACTCCCATACTTTGCAAAACCTTGTCTATTACCTTATTGCGTAAATGCGCACTAATATCCGTGATTAAAGCTCGAGGAGTTCCAAAACGCGAGAACATATCACGCTTAAATCGAGCTACAACCTCGCATCATCGTCTGTCGAATCGCTTTCTACCCACTTTGAACATAGTCTACACTTCAACAAGATGTATAAATTGTTGTAAGACGCAGGAAATGGTCCCATGAAATCGATCCCCCATAAATCAAACAACTCTACCTCCAAGATGGGATGCATGGGTGGCTCGTCCTTTCTAGAGATGTTCCCCATTCGCCGACATTCGTCAGAAGTGGAAACAAATCAGCGAGCACTTAAACAGGGAAGGCCAATAAAACCCGATCGTAGAACCTGGTCGGCCGCTTCTCTGCCACCAAAGTGTCCACCACCTGCAGAAAGTGTGACAATGGTTCGCATTATGCATTTCATCTTCGCACATCTCCTTATCACCTCGACAAGACAATGGTTCAGAGAATCGGGCTCTTCCACAAGAGTGTTTATGTGCTAAAACCCTTCTTTCTCTCGATAATTAAACTCGGGGAATCACCTTGGCTACTAACAAGCCATATAGTCCTAAAACCGTGGAACGCCCTCTGGTTCTCAATAGTAAAAAGTTTCTCGTCTGGAAATTCGTCATTCACCGGAACATCATCTCTGGCCCCTTCCAGACGCGACAGGTGGTCTGCCACTAAATTTTCGTTCTTCTTGTCCTGATTCACGGGCCGGTCCCCGCACGTAAGGACCCACCGAATCAACTGGTTTTTAAGGCTCTTCGTCATCAAGTACTTAATCACGAATGATCGCTGTGCACTCACTAATTTTCATGCCAATCAACATGGGCCTACCCTATTTGGAAGCAAAGACAATGGCCAATAGTTCTTCTCGCAGGGCATAATCTGGGCTTGAGCACCCAGTCCGCTGCATAAGAAATCACTCGAAAGATTTTTCTCAAGCTCGCCTAATACCGCCCCACCGCATGGGCCGCTTGCATCACACATCACCAAATGGAAAAGACCAACTGAGCTACAAATAATAGGAGTCGAGATCAACTTATCTTTCATCACAAGAAAAGCATGTACGCATTGGGATCAAATTTAATGGGATCCCCTCGACTAGCAAATTAGACAATGGTTTCGCACCGTGAGAAACTCTTGATAAACCGCCTATGTAATCCAAAGATGTGTTTGAAAACTGGGATCCCTTTATCAAGAAGGTGGAGGTAATCTCAATTGCTTCCACCTTTCGCCCTATCTACCTCTATCCTCTTGCCGATCCGATGTCCAAGGATAATACCTCTGCATCATGAAACGGCACTTTTCCCAATTGAGTACTTAATTGTCTCTTCACATTCGCGAGTACAGCTTCTCAAATTTGCTAGATAATTGTCAAATGAATTTCCATTATCGGTGAAATCGCCCATGAAAATCTCAATCGTCTTTTCTACTATTATGTCGAGAATATGGCCATCATATCAAAAGTACCCTGAGCATCACATAGTCCGTGCGGCATCCACGAAGTTTAATGTACCATGTGGACAAGTGAATGTTGTCTTCCCCTCGATTCAGCGCTTATGGCGATTTGGTTGTAACCGAATATCCATCCAAAAGCAATAATATTCATAATTCCGGCTTAATCGACGAGACCGATCTAGAATGGCGTGAGGAAAGTGATCTTCCGAGTGGCCTTGTTCAACTTTCTATAGTCAATACAAATTCTCCACCCTGCCACTGCTCGATGGCGCAAGATATTGTTTTCAGTCTTGATAATGCTTATCCCCCTTTCTTTGGTAACACCCGAATGTGGCTTACCCATGCGATGTCCGAAATGGTAAATCACCCCAAAGATCTAGCCATTTTAGAACTTCTTCGAACTACTCTTCATCACCGGATTCAGCCTCCTCGCTTCCACTCGAGGGGCCAGACCATCTTCTAATAAAATACTTGCATACACATAGAAGGGCTTGATCCCTTAGGTCAGCTAGAGACCATCCGAGTGCTTGTTTGTGATCGCGAAGAACCCTCAAGAATCTCTCTTCTCCATTTCCCGCTTAGGATGATGAGATAATTACGGGTAGCGTAGATTCTACCCCCAGGTATGCATACTTCAAATGGCTAGGTAGAGGTTTTTGTTCCATCTTGGGTGGTTGCTCAATTGATGGAACCGGCTGTTTAGCCCCTTCGCCTAGCGATTCGAAGTATTTCCTTCTATTGTGCCCAAAAGAATCCATCCACTACTCAGGTTCTCAGATGCATTCGCCACTAGGCTAGTCTCCAAAGGGTCAGTGAGACCACTTTGGCTAGACACTATAAATCTACTATATCAACCATTAAGCACGACACTTCACCGGGTGTCTCAATGCCTCAAATACACATTGAATTTTACTTCTTCTTCAGACTTTAGTCGCGCCTCTCGCACATCAATCATCGCTCGCCAGCTGCTAGAAAAAGGTCTTCCCAAGATAATCGGTATTTCTTTATCTTCCTCCATGTCTAAAACTATGAAATCTGCTGGAAAGATAAACTTGTCGACTTTTACTAAGACATCTTCTATTATCCTCTGTTTCAAAGATCCGGTCTGCGGTTGCAGAGCGATCAGAATGACGGGCTTCCTAATCCCAAACGCTTAAAGATTTCGATAAGGGCATAAGATTAATGCCGGCACCTAAATCACGTCATTTTCTCAAAATAGCATTTCAATTGTGCACGGATAGTGAAATCGCGGTCTTTGAGCTTCGCTGTAGCTTCCTCAAGGATGGCAATCGCATTCCTGCTAAGCTTTACCGCCTCGGTGTCGCTAATCTTCTCTTCCTCGGTGACAAAAATGTCTTTCATGAACTTTACATAACCGGGCATTTGCTCAGCACGCGAATGATGTTTATATGCGCCTTTTGAAAACATCCATGAACTTCGTGAATTGCTCGGCTCCATTTATGTTTCTCGAGACGCCAGGGGTAAGGACCGCAGCCGGCCTTTGTTTCACTAGAGGTCTCGCCGACCGCTTCTCCCGCGGATCAGTTCTTTGACCGCATCATCTTTCCGCTCGCTGCGTGATCTCCTCGCCTCTAATCGCTTCACGAAAGTGGGCTGCACTTGTGATTCCAATTCTTCCACTTCTCGGGCCGCGGATCGCTTTAACGTGTTTTGGCCTCTATCTCTTCGTTTACTCAATTGCTCTCCTAAGCAGAGAACCCTGCCTTTCCGTAAGTGTTTGCCATTTGGCCCATTTGTGCCTCCAAACCCTTAGTCAGGCCGCTTGATTGTTTAACTCGGGCTGTTTGTCGCATGTTCGCCTTAGTCTCATTCATAAACGCTGAATTTAGTTAACATCCGTGCTGTAGCTTGCTCTAAATCCAAATTTTCTTTTCAGGGGGTGGTTCATTAGCTCCTGCCTCACTGCGATTGTCTCGATTTCTGTTCCTCCATCCATACCCTTGGTTGTTTTGATTATTCTCGGTTCCGATTGTTACGCCATCCTTGTCCCCTCGATTCCGATTCTCGTAGCCATTACTCCCATACGGTCCTCACTGATTGATTCGACAAACCCATACGTACCAGTCGCTCCACTGTAGGGTTCCTGACCGACACTCCCACACTACTTTATGTCGGCCCCCTCCACAGACCAATAACTCCCATGGAGGTCCAGATAGCATGTGCCGCCCTCGCCTATTTAGCCGCTTAGTCAACAGCCACATGATTTCCACTTATCGTCGAGGACTTCATCGTCTGTGCCACCCACCGTTTACCGTGTAGCCTCTCTCTCTCTAGGCCACCGACAGTTGGTTGCAGCATTCTTCCAATATTCTCATACGCCTGGTCTCCGTTGTTTTCTTCATCAATGATCCTCCACCGAGGCATCTACTGTTCTGGGCCGCATTTCCTTTAATTACTGCAGGAAGGTGTGGACTCGCATCCATCCGCTAGTCGCGGTGACACTCTCCGCACAATTCATGGAACCCCCATGCCTCCGCCGTGTTCTCCCCATCAATCGAACGTATTGACTCTGCACAAGCGTGCACCTTCGAAGGTGGAAAGAACTTGGTCGTAAACTCATCAACTCGTTCCTTATGTAGTAATAGTCCGGGGTGGCTTGACTAGTTAGCTACCGCTTCGCTCTTATCCTGAGTGAGAGTGGGAATAACCGCAATCTTAGGCTTCTTCAAGACCCCGCTTGTATTTGATGGTATCGCAAACTTCGAGGAAGTTAGTCAAATGCATGTTCGGTTCTCAGCGTCCATGGAACAATATGTTCTCAAGCATTCAGACCGCGGATCGACTTCAATTCAAAAATTGCTCGCTTGAATTACGGTCAGTCTGATCGCCCGAACAATCGCTGGAGGTAGAACTAACTCATCTAATAGCATGTAATGGATCGTCCTACTGCATGAACGCCTAGGCGCTTGATTTCTAGTTCGCTTCTTCCGCGGGGTTCACGGTTGACGCCAAAAAATCTCGTTTCGCGTTTCCATGATCATCGAGTTCTACTGCTCTGCTTCTCTCGTTTCGCATAACTGCGCGTAAGTCTTCGCGCCCGATCACAAGTGTCGGGACATCTTGGCTGGTCGTCGCGATGTACTCATCAAACCCGTGATCGCAATAACACACAAACTAACAAAACCCAATTACTAAAGACTTAAAATAACAAAGTAAAGAAAAATCTTAATATTATCTATGTGCTCACTTCTATATCAATTTAAACCTTTCCCGTGACGGCGCGAAAGCAGCCAGTAGAAAGCGCGGTGTATAAAATAGATGCCTAAGTGCGCAAATTACGTATTTGAAGCAATATAATTGCCTTAGCGATACGGATATCGATCCACAGGGAAAGGTAAATTGACTACAAAGGTTCTGCTTTTGAGACAATATCTGAATAAAGGATTTTAGGATAAAATCAAATAAAACTATAACTAAGTAGTGATTCTAGTGAATTAATGGTGTTGGGCGCCTAAGGGTTAAATCGCCCCCTATCACGTTCGATGGATTACTTTCCTAAAGATAGTGTTACTTTCGATATATTTGTAATATGTCAATTGGCGAGGTGATCTTGTTCTGAGATATCCTCTCACCGAGAGTATATACTTTATCTAAATGAATAGAATCGGTATATACTATCTCATTCGGTATTAGAAATGCTTAAACGTTCTAACTTGAGATACCTTCGGGTTCGAATATCTCTGTGCTTAGATCGGCTAAAGGCTACTCTACCGGATCCACGAGATACCCTCATCTCTCGAATCTCGGATCTCAGTGTGCTTATGCTAACATTGGCCGGATATTTATCATATAATTGAAATACATGTATAGAGTAGATATGACAAATTAATAACAATTAATATGAAATATCAAACTTTAATCCATTGTTCGTGACGGGGTTTGAGTGTAACCCTAGAAGAGATCTAGAACATAATGAAATAAAAAGATGAAGCTGGTTAAATAAAAGAAAACATTGACAGATTAAAATATCACGAAAAATGAAAATCGTTACAATTCCCGGGCACTTCCTCGAAGTCAGTATCACTCTGTTTACCGAAATCACGTGCTGCGTTGTGCGTATCCTCCTTACGTATTACGAACCACTAGAATTACTTTTTTAATGATGAGAGAGCGATTTTGGTGGCGTCGCGGCGTGGTGGCCTCGCGGCGTGCGATGGTGGCGTGCGACGTGGTGGCGTCGCGGCGTAATGATCCGCTGTTTGCTCCTCCTTGTTCCGCTGGCACGAAAGCTACTCTTTATGCTCGATGAACACCTTAATCACCTGAAGACACGAAATCGGGGATCTAGTACAAAACTATACCATTATTATAAAATAAATGTGAAAATGATGAACTGACGCGAGTGTAAGATGAGTGTTTTAGGCACTCATCAATCATACACCTAAAAAAGGTATAGGATTTCTTGAAAAGTTAGTCTTTGGTGGGTCGGACACATATCGAGGCTTGAAGGAATTCTGAGTCAATGCCTTAGCAAAGCCCCTTGTGACCTCACATGAAGACCTTAGGGCCAGAGCCTCATTAGCTCGGTTTGTGAGCTCTTGGCCGGGAGGCCTCGGCGCCCAGAGAAACCTCCGTAGCTTCCCGGATTGTCGAGGCTCTTGCCCGGCTCATGAAGGCCTCTGGCGAGAGCCTCGATGGCGCTCGGTTGCGCGCTCTTCAGCTCGGGGAAGGCCTCGGCGCCCGAGAGCCTCGATGGCACCAATTGTCGAGCTCTTCAGCTTAGGAAGGCCTTAGCGCCCAAGAGCCTCAGTAGCTCGGTTTGTAGAGCTCTTCGGCTCAGGAAGGCCTCAACACCCAAGAGCCTCGATGGCTCGGTTGTCGAGGCTCTTGACTCGGGAGGCTGGGCAGCCCGAGAGCCTCGATGGCTCATGTTGGGGCTCTTCCCGGCTCGAGGCCTCGGGCGCCCAGAGCCTCAGTGGCTCGGTTTTGGGCTCTTCATCCTCGGAGAAAGGCCTCGCGCCCGAGAACCTCGGTAGCTGGATTGCACAGCTCTTGCGGCTCGGGGAAGGCCTCGGCGCAGAGCCTGTTAAGCTCGGTTGCAAGGCTCTTGCCGGCTTAGGAAGGCCTCAGCGCTCAAGAGCCTTAGTAGCTCAGATTGTCGAGCTCTTGACAGGAGGCCTCGGCGCCCAGAGCCTCGGTAGCTCCCGGTTTGCAAACCTCTTGGCTCGGGAAGGCCTCGGCACCCCCCGAGAGCCTCGGTAAGCTCGGTTTGCCAGGGCTCTTGGCACCGGGGAAGGCCTCGGCGCCCAGAGGCCTCGAGTGGCTCGGGGAAGGCCTCGGCGCCCGGGGGCCTCGGCGGCTGATAAGGCCTCGGCACCCGAAGCCGGCTCGATTTAGGCGGCAACTACGAAGCTCGAATACATGCTTGAAAGTAAATTCATTTCCGACGATTAGCCGCGGGCCTCCGGTGGCCCGGTTGAAGAGCTCGGCTACTTTCGGGCGCTAGGTAAATGCATTGAGTCGGTTGCTTCAGACGGTTAGCCGCGCGGCCTCGGTAGCCGGTTGAAGAGATCAACTACTCGGCTCGGGCCACGGCCCGAAAGAGTCGATTCGGCTCAAGCGATTAGCCAGCGAACCTTAAGCGGCCCAGTTTGAAGAGCTTCCAGGTACCGGCTCGGGCCCACGACCCCGAAAAGTCGATTTAAGCTCGAGGCATTCATCACGGAGCCTCGTGCTTCGATTTGAAGAGCTCATCATCGGGAAGGCACGGCGCCCATAAAGCCTTAAGTGGCTCGGTTCGCGAGCTCATCGGCTCGGAGAGCCTCGGCGCCCCGCAAGCCTTAGCGACTCGGTTGCATAGCTCGCCGGCAGGAAGGCCTCGGCGCTGAGCCCGGCTCGGTTTGAAGAAACCGGTGCTCGGCTTCGACCATGCCCGAGCGATTCATTTCGGGCGTGACCCGCGGGCCTCAGCGAACAATTTTGAAGAGCTGGCGCCGCTCGGCTAGACCATGCGGCCAGAACGATTCGGCTTTCGAGCGCCCGGCTTCAGGAAGGCCTTAGCGTCCGAGCCAACCTTTCGGTTGAAAGAGCTAAAGCGCTGGTCGGGCCATGTAGCCGAAGTGGTCGAGTTCATCTGAGCGAGCGTGAAGCTTGCAGTAGAGCGAAAGTGGTGAGATAAAAATTAATATTCATTAGGAAAAAAGGCTACATATGACACAGGTCCCAGGCAGAAAAAAAAAACAACAACAACAAGCGAGGCAAGGAATATGCGGGAGATGAACATGAGGAAGGCCGAGGAGGGTGAAAGAAGGGAGTGGGCCTCAACGAGGGGGTATTTGGTTCTCGAGCAGTGCGGAAAGGGACTCTTAGCTCCTCAAATCGCTAGGGATGTCGAAGTTGAGGTCAGGACCTAGGTAGGCATTATGACCTTCCTGCGAAGGTAAGCCACCCAAAAGCCCATTGAGTACAGGCCTCGTCCCTCAATCTCGCTATAACTTCGTCCCTATGAACACCAGAGTCTCTTACCTATGAAGGTCCCCTCGCAACCCATGGCACTCCTCGGTTAGGCGTTCCATAGAGCTCACAGCTTCGGAAGCCTCGCGACAGAGCTCGAATCCTAGCGATCTTTGTTTATTCTGTGACTCGTCTCTAGCCTTGTGCGGCTCCCTCCTAGACCCCCACGGCTCGCTCGAGATGTAAACATCTCTCATCCTGACCATACGAAGCTCGGTGGGCGGGCCGCTGGCAGATCCACCCCAGCCTCCGTGAGTCACCTTATGCGGCCTGCGGCCCATCCGTTCCCAGTGCCGACCTCGACGCCGCTCTTAAGTGTGCTCCTAGCCTCCTCTTCTCTACCCTCGGCAGGAGCTCGCGTGAAGCAATTATGCCTCAAATCGGACTTATGCTTCACTGCCTCCTCAGTCATACTCTGCACCCGGTCCGCAGCTTAGCCCGCTCAGAAGTAAGGGAAGCCACCCTCGCCTTGTAAACTCTGGCGGATTTGACATGACCCTCGTTCAGATTGGCCTTTTTGGCTAAACTCTTCAAATGAGTAGCCACCTGCACACACCCATCACAGGATCAATACCCAACTCAAGTTAAAATCGAACCACGACAAGATCACGAAGGGACTTACGGGCGACCCCTGGAGGATAAGTTAAGGCTACCTCGGCTGAGGCGAGGGCGCCTCTTGAGGTCAGAATTTTTGAGGATGGACAAGACCGCGCCAGCCTCAAGCTCGGCATTGAGGAGCAAGGAATTGCCATCCCCGTCAGCTTAGGAGCCCTTCCTCTTTGCTCTCGCCCTCGAGGGAAGGTGGCTCGGCCGCTCTAGCGTCGGCGGATTCCCAGCAGTGTCGGCCTTGGCCTCCAGCGGATGTTCGCGGCCCCTTCACAGGAATGCTTTGCCTTTGCGTGGAGACCATAATGGGGCTGCGAACTCGAAGCTTGGGACCTCGGTGGAGCGACAACACTTGCCACCGGTATTTGGGCGGTAGGTAGAAAGGGAAGAAGAAAACGCCCCAGGTTTGAACTTTACCCAGGCCGTGGTCTTTCTCAGCCAGTGCAGTTTTCCCTCTTCACGCTCAGGACTTAGGGACAACGTCTCCACCCGAGCCAGAAGCTCTCCCTTGGTGGGCTTGACAACGGAAGGCTCGACGGGAGAGAATTTCATAGCGGAAGGAGGTGTAGGCCTCAAAGCAGCATAGCGGGTAGACCTCAAGCTTGAAGGTCCAGGAATATCCGACCTAATCAACTCCGAGTAGGTGCACGGGGAACACTTAGCCAACTCCTGCGTTATGACCTTATCTTCGGGGCTGAGATCAGGTTGAACACACACGAGAGGCCTACCTTGATCAATGCGGAATTAGAGATACGCAATGAGTTCATAAGACTATACAAAAAACAAAGCGATACTCCGCGTATTAGATTCTCGGGGTGGTCGAGCTTGGCCGAGGAACGCGGGGTATCATCCTTGTCAAGGGGGTCATACTCCCAATTGCGGTAAACTAGAGGAAAATGCGTTCTTCAGAAGTCTATGGGAGGGCCGGAAGGTGCGTGATAATTAGAACGCAAATGCCCTTTGGATAGATAAAAGAAAGCCCTGGAGCCTCCTTCACATTAAAAGATCCGGGAACATATGAAACATGCTGGGAACACTTAAAACCGCTTGTCCACTGAAGAGAACCATTAGCCCGGTTAGAATGCCCGAAGTGGGGCGCAGGATTAGAAGGACCGGATGTTGAAGTGTTGCAAACTCTTTTATGAAGGGTGCAGGAGGAAAACGGAAGACCGTTGTCGAGAAGGCACCTCGAAGAAACACACCATCTTGGGTACTTGGACCACGTAAGAGGTCAGCGTCAGGGATAGAACGCTGGACACAAAGGGAGGCCTATAACGCATGGGAAAGTGTGGCCATTACAAAGGGTCGACTTTGCTAGGTCCCCTGCTTCTAAAGCATTTTGTGCGAGGAGGACTTGAGATATTAGATCCATGGGATGTAATCTTGTCGATTCTCTCCTTACCCTTGTTGAAGGGAAAAGGGGCTCCCACCCAGGGCGTCTCGAGATCAACTCAGTAGAGCGGTCGGAGAGCCTCCGATCCACCACTGAGCCGACGTGGCGGAGTCACCTCTGTCTTTGCAAGGAGGGAAGAGAAGACGGCCCATGGTAATAACAAGTAGTAGAATAAAACCCTGAATGTCCCAGCCTGGCACCTCATTTGTACCTCGAAGAGACAGGAAGGAAGGCCTTGCCGGAATAGAACGAAAAAAGCTATCTCAAGCAAGACACCAAAAAAAAAAAGGACTCTGCACAGAAGGTTCAGACGGAATACTAAGGGTAAGGGAAGTCCGAACTCACTAAAAAGTAAAGTAAAAGCTTCAGGATCAAGGGAACACAAGGCGAATCCAGCCAAAGGATACCCAGCGTAAGAAATGTAAAGAAACTGAAGAATCTCTGGGAAGAAATGAGCGAGAACCGAAAAGTCATCATTATCACAAGACATATGGCGCGATAAAGCCCTAATCGATCCAAATTTCGAGCGTATTATCGTGGAAATCACACCCGATACGAGAAACGCTGGCAACCCCTCGCTTCACACACAACTGCATACAAGGGTCGGGGGCAAACCCGATGGTTTGAAAATAGCGCCGCAGCCCACTCGCCTAGCCTAAAGAAGAGGCAAGCCTGAAACACCCAGCTTCCCCAACACAAATCTCCCAAATGAAAGCTCAGCTTCACTTCATCCTAAAGGCCGATAACATGGATAATTGGGAAGGCCCACATTCTGCAAATCAGACTAAATCTCGCCAATAAGGGAAGTAGGATAATCCCCGATAACATCTTATCCTATGAATCCAACTAAATCTCACCAACAAGGAAAATAGGATAATTCACGATAAACAACTTATCCTGCAAATCAAACCGGATCTCACCAATAAGGGAGAAGGATAATTCTCAATAAACTGCTCTTTCAATATCCCTTATTAAATCCGATATCGATAAAGACAGAAAATATCACATTTAATGGGAAAGAATCCTTGATTTAACATCCAATCAAAGTAAAACATACGCTTATATATATATATCGTAACCCTCAAATAAAGTGCACAAAAAAGGACCCCAAATTTGGACACTTAGGATTTTTTTTTCCTTTGTGGGAGGCAATCCCACATTGGAAATTTACAAGAGAGAGAGGTGTGGACCCCACATTTTGAGTGCCATGATTTTTCAGAGAGGCAATCCCACATCGAAATTTACAAGTGGAGAGAGGCCTCCTTCCTATATAAAAGGCCCTCTCCCCGATTGGAGAAGAGGAAAAGGAACCATAGGCTTGCTCCACCAAAAGGCTTGAGACCCTAAGGGCCCTTTACATTTATTTTTTTTCGAGAGAATAAATTAAGGCATGGACCTATATAATAGGCCATATTAGTTCCTAAATTTATTTTCTTAAGGAGGCTATTGGGTCTTCCCCTACATTGAGCTGAGATCCTAAGGGTCTCTGCAGTGTTTTAAGCTGAGCGCCTGTGAGGAATTCGCTCTAAAGTACTTGGGAGACAATCCTAACTTTTGAGGCAATTTCACTTGAGAGGCTGTCGGCCCGGAGCTACCCGTCTACTGTGTATGTTTTTCGACTTTCTTTTATTCTTCTTTATATAGTTTTTTTATTGTCTTGTATATATATATATATATATATATATATATTAATCATTTAATTTATAGTCTTATTATTTTATTTTCCTTGTAATTATATTGTTGCTTTTTTGCTTATTTAATTAAATTGGTCAAGTTGTTTTTTGTTTTAAATTTATTTTTCCTTAACATATGGACTATCACCCACCCTTAATTAAATAAAATCCCTTTTTTTTTTTTTGAATTTTCATTTCTCAATTTTAAGTGTCCAAATTTCAAATTTCAAATTTCACTTTCATTTTCTAAAATCTGTACTCAATTTTAAAATTCAAGTCCTCCAAATCTCAAATTTCAAATTTCAAAATTTCAATGTTTTAATTTCAAAATTGCAAATTCCTAATTTCAAAAATCAAATGTCATAATTTCAAAATTCAAGTTCCACAATTTCCAATTTCCAATTTTAAAGTTTATAATTTCAAATTTACAAAATTCATAATTTCAAAATTCAAGCGATCAATTTCAAATTTCCAAATCTCAATTTCAAGATTCAGCCTAGTCTTAAATTTTGAAAATCCATAATTTCTAAATTTCAAGTCCCAAAAAAATCTCAAATTTCAAAATTTCAACTTCAAACTTCTAATTTTCAAAACTTCAATTTCAAACCGGTCTTCAAAAATCTCAAACACACGGTTAATTCTACAATTCCAATAAAATGGAATCTTGGGGAGTAAATTTGTGTAACATATAAATGGGCTTGGGTGGGGCCCGACATTCCATATATCATTTTAATAAATGATTTGACATATGATTTATAACAATTTTCTAATTGAATGTGAATAATAGATTCATATCGCACTAATATTTACTCTCTAATCGATAACGCGCTTCTAACATGCCGTCCAGGTACACATTTTTCTCATCTGATTTTGCTTTGATTATTTATTTATATATGTCTTGCATGCTTTTTGTATTGTTATTGCTCATCTCTGTGATTCATTAGTCGGATTAGTCAAAAGTCACATTTTCTAAGCTTTGTTTAGTAGAGACCCGACCTTAGGGCTTGTGAGGGGTGCCACGCCCACTCGTACCTTCTCGATAAGTAACCCGACCCCTGACCTAGACCCTGGGCTCCCGCACTCGCTTTTCTTATCATCGTGAGCTACATTTGTGGTTTTTCTTTCTTATTTTGTTTTCCTTTTTAAAATAAAACAAAAATAAGTGGCGACTCCAAACCGTTTTCTAAAAATGGTTTTTTTAAATAAAAAAACGAGTCTCGCCTTTTTAAGTGGGAAACGCATAATAGTAAAAAATGCGGGGTCCATAGTACGCAAAAACGTTCGCCCTCTAAGTAGCCTATCTTTTCTCTCGCGATGAATCATTTCAGACGGAGCGCCACGCGGCCGACCCTTCTTCTTCTTGTTTTGCGTGCAGGAGAGCAACGCTAGAGCCTCCGTTGCACCAAATTCAACAAAGAAATCCTAGTCCTACTTAACGACCCCAACAACACGTCTAAATTTTTAAATCCGATTAAAAATGGCATCATCAAAGTTTAAACCTATTTTTTATCTTTTTTCAAATTTTATTTCTTTCTTACTTTCCTCTTATTTTCTTTCTTAAATAGTTTACGCTTCGAACTAGCCCAAGAAAATAATTGATAAGGAAGAATGAATTTTTTTCAGTATGCCCTATATTATACATTTAGGAATAAAAGAACACACCTTAAAAGAGCTTTGATTAATGATTTAAAACATATTTAATATTTTATTAGAATGATATTCATTGTAGGTTGGTAGTTTTGTTTCATTTATATTCTCATTATGAAACTTTTTTATATAGAAATTTCATATATTTTTAGAATTTTTTTGAAACTTATGGATAAATTTTTGAAATTTATGAGTATTTTCCTTTGCCTCTACTCCTCGGAGGAAGCAAGCAGAGAGAGATGAGGAGGAATATATAAGCTAGCATGATGAGAATATGTGCGATCAAAAAGTGAGGGCTAGGTTCCGAACGCTTAGCACTCTAACAAAGCCCTTATAGCTAAGCAAGCATGGCGACTATTGATTAATCCGGGCTCTTGGTGGCATCTGTATAAAGCTAGGTACTACAAAAACTCAAATCTGCTGGATACAATGAGAAGCCAAACCCTAGCCATATTTGAAGAGCACAGCCTGAACTAGGCGGTGCAAGGTGGAGAGAATTGGCAATGGTGAGAATCTAGGTGCGGTGATCCATGGCTCTCGGATGATACAACCCCACCCCCAAGGCCCTTAATTGACTCTAAAGTTTGTTGTCTGATGATAATATATATATATATATATATATATATATATATATATATATATATATATATATATATATAAATGAAGAATGTTGTATTTGCCTAGTGCAGTAAAGTGTTCATCCTTAAAACAAGCATAAGTTTGTTATTAAAGTGTATTCAAAAACATATTATGTAGCCTACGTAAATATAAAAGATATAAAAAATTTTGTTATTTTTTAATAAAAAGATAATAAAATATTATTTTTAGCATTTTATTTTAGTATATTTTTCCTCATATTTTCCATTTCATCCTTTGTCATTTCCACTTCGTTCCCTAACATTTTTTGAGGAACCAAATCAAATATAGTTGTAATTAATTATATTAGTTGTGAAGCCCCGACCCGGGGGTCCCATTGATCATCAATCATGGAACCTCGTATACCCCATTTCATGAGACTCATACATGAGCAAGATGTGACTCAATAGCCCATCATTCATACTGGTCCATGCGCTACAAAACCATACATTTCTATATTCAGCACTATTACATCACTCTTAATACATAACATATATTAAACCGGTTCGTTCGAATACATACACAAAACATGAATCAAGGCCACAATCCGTCCGTCATAATCCCGATCCTAGCGAGCCGCCCGCTCTCGTACCAGCCCTATAACCGGAAAAGGGATCCCACGACGCCGAAAGAAAGCTCAAGAGGTGGTAAATAACTCTTGCTGCTGGCTACTCCTCATCTAAGTGCACATACAATGGTCGCACAAACAAACAAACAAACATGCAAGTAAAATGTTTATATGAATGTCACATGTCATGCATGAAATGTTTTCATGACCATATCCCAAGTCACTCACCAACTCCCTTACACATGCCTATGCCAAGTGTGACAATCACACCGGTAGCATTAATGACACACATGCATCGAGAGCTCCTTACCAATTTCACCAAGACTCCAATGCAAGTGCCATTGCAAGAACTAATTCCGGCCCATCCTAATGCTCCTATCATACAACTCGGAGTCTATGTGATAACCATTACCGTGTGTATTCTTTTTGGGCAATCTGAGCTTTCTGTATTACAATCAAGGGGTCTCTTACACCCACACAAAACTTTCTGGATAACACCGTTGTGTCTCTTACACCGCAGCGTAACTTCTTGCCTATGCCACAAAATCTCTTACACCCACATCGAACTTTGATATCTCCACAGTCTCGTAGACACCCAAATCCCGAGCTCAATCTCGCGATTAACGACTTCTTCTTGCTTCGCCAACACACACTATGATATGAACCATGAGTCTTTATCGAGGTCATCCTAATACAAGCTCATCACACGTTCACCAAGGTTGGTGAATGACCATACCGTGCACCCACACCTGACTCGACGTGATGTAACCGTGCACATGAATGCAATGATGCCAATTCATGTATCCAATTCCAATGGCTCATACACAATTATATTTCATATAATTCAAACCATTCATGTTAACACATCAATTAGCATGCATTAACATGTCATATTCACACTGCATGTTATTCATACAAGCAATAACACACCACTAGGTCACACCCGACTCCATCCAAAGGGTACTCACGCCACAAACATGAACCGGTTTGGTTCCAATCATCCATACAACATCAAACAGACCCGAAACCTGGAAACTTTTAATTTCCAGTTCAAACCCCAATCTGATTAGTGCTCAAAAAGTGCTATTTTGAATCCTGTTTAATTAAGGTTTTGAGCACTTTTTGTGTACTAACTCCTGCACTAACTCGATTTGCACATTGTGTCCCCGCTATTCTAACGGACGATTAGAAGCTAATCTTATAGTTTGCAAGATAATCAGCCAAAACCATTGAGCGATCCAAGCACGAAGAATTCGAGTCAACTCAAAGATCAGAGATCAAAGACCGTATGAAAAAAGAGCAGAAATGCAAGAAAATCGAGGTCACAAGAACGGCAGGATTGCGAAATGGCTTCTTGCGCACACTGTTCATGCATCTTGCTGACACTATTCATCCAACAATCACTGTTTACCTGCTTGTTGACGCTTGAGATTTTTGTTACATTTTTTTGTTTCTTCCCATTTTATCCCTTACATTAGCTTTTGGTTTTGGTTTCTTTGTAATTTCTGGCTCTGAGCGCATATGCTTCCCGCCAAGCCCTCAGACACAATCACTTTTCGACAATAAATGTTTTTGGGAGAAGCTACTTCCCGTTTTCTTTTTTCCTCACTTTCATTTTATCTCCTTTCTACTACCAAACACTTCGAGATGACAACTCGAGGATGGTTGGCTAGGACCGCTTTTCTCCTTGAAGAGGAGGGCCACTGGTAACGGTTTTAAGGTAAACTTTTGTCTCGCTTTTTAACACAAGTAGTTTTGAGACTTAGGTTTCAATCCTTTAATCTAGGTTTAAATCCTCTCGAGATGCCTGATTGACCAAGATTTGGAAATATATTTTGGTTCAATGATGCTTCTGCTAGATCCACTAAGATCTCAAGAAGGTCTCTATGAGTCAATTAGGGTAGATCAAGAGACTCCGCATTCCACCGGCAGGAACATTTATGTTCAGAATGTCAAGCCAAAAGGAAAATGTTATGGTTCAGATTTTAAAAGCCAAATGAAGATCCGGTTCAGGAAATGACTACAGGTCATTCTCCCCAATGCGAGGAAAAGGACCCGGGAACCTTTCATTTACCTTAGGACCTCAAACCCAGTAGCCCAATGCTTCAAGGAGTTCTTTTTCTTATTTTTTCTTCATTTTATTATCAGCCTGCAACCATCCAACTCCCCTGTTTTTACCAAAACCCTGAAATTCAAACGGAAATTCACCATTTTTGAACCTCATTGTAAATCATTTGTGCGAAGAAAACCCATCCCCTCGTGGTCACCCTAGAACCTCTATAATCGTAGCTTTGCTACGACAAGTATAGGAGGAATTTAGATACAAATTTTGTTGATTTCGCATCACCCTACTATGGCATGAATCATAACCCACCACGCCTCTCGGACCGTGAACAGTCATAAAAATCCTCTATCGTTTAATCCCAAGTTTTTGAACTCAACCATGGCCTCAGCGGCCTCCCATAGACAACCATACCATACCCAATACAATAGCCTACTAAATATACCATGCAATGGTCATAATATCCCTGGCCATTCAATTCCTAACATAACCATGTAACACACTCGTGAACACATAGATTTTCAAGCAGTTATGATCACCTACTACCCTCCATGTACATGGATGGAATCTCGACCAATGGTCTTTCCCCTTATAGTCCAAGAACACCCTAAACGGAGTTCAACGAAGAAGCTACGAATCTTCAAGTTGAGGTCACACATGAGCAGTGTGCCACCCTGGGCCAAATTTCCTATCCGACTCGGCCCTTCCCTGCCTCCCTTGACAACTCCAAAGAGACTCCACGCCCACCACATGGCATACGACTGGAATATTGACTAATAGGCTTCCATAGATTTAATAACACCTGAAACGGAGTTCGATGAATAGCTATGACCTTCCAAAGTTGAGGTCACACATAAGTAGGAATCCTACCCGGGCCACAAATCTATCCACCAAATTCCCATTCTGGCCTCCCTTTCGGCCACTTAGTACCCACTGCCCACCACATGCATACGACTGGAATATTGACTCAATAGGCTTTCCATAGAGTTTAATAACACCTGAAACGGAGTTCGGATGAAGAAGTTATGACCTTCCAAAGTTGGAGGTCACACATAAGTAGGAATCTCACCCCGCTGCACTCTATCCAAATACCTCATTCCTGGGCCCCCTTTCGGCAGCTCCAATACCCACTGCCCTCCACAAGCATATGGATGGAATCTTGACTCAATGGGATTTCCATAGAGTTTAAGAACACTCAAAACGGAGTTTGGACGAAGAAGTTATGACCTTCCGAAGTTGGAGGTCACACATAAGTAGGAAGCCCTACCAGGTCAGCCCTACCCGGTCTCCCCTTTTCGTCCATCTTCAATACCTACTGCCCTCCGCAAGCACATGGATGGAATCTTGACTCAATGGGCTTTCCATAAAGTCTAAGAACACCCGAAACGGAGTTCGGACGAAGAAGTTAGGACTGCTGAGGTCATACATGACTAACTCAACTTAACCGCCAAGACGAACCGACTAACCTTAGCCGTCTCCGACACCCAATGTCCAATTTACATGAACATGACTGAAATCTTGACTCAATGGGCTTTCCATAGAGTCCAAGATCCGAGTTCGAACGAAGAAGCAGGTCTTCCCGGGTTGGGCGCCTAAATGAATAGCCAACCCGAACCCGGCCAGTTCTAGCCTCTACGACCCGATCGTATGCACTCCAGCCTGCTGGCCCAAACTCGACCGACCCAAATGCACTGACCACACCCACTACCAAATTCCCTTTATTTCCTACCCAAAAACTAGTTCTAAAGTCCAATTAATGTGTACTACCACAATATGGCAGCTTTTCATGGTTTAAAACACAACCAAACATTCCCCTTATGGCAAGACAACCAACACCATTATTCATTTTAACTCTAACAAACATTATTCATTATTGTAAGGTATCTTCAACTGAAACTCGTAAAGGCTTTTCCAAGTGACATCGTATAAATAATAAAGAATCGGAGCTTATTATCATGTGAGGAAATTAAGAAAAAGGGAGTTGTTAGCAAGGACGATTATGTTTATGGTTTTTATGCATGTGTTGGAAATTATCGGAAGCTACAGACTGCCAATGCTTGCAGACTGCACTGAATCTGATACAGTCGGCCATGGGAACAAGATTATCTAATATCGTATCAAGAAGGTTCTTAGAAGTCATGCATACCAAGAATCTGAGGCAAAGCCATTATTGCTAGTTCCTCATACATGAGGAGGTAGAAGGAAGACTAAATAAAAGTGCTGATGGTGAAAGGAGAAAACCATATTTGAAACTCCTAGTTATATATATATATATATATATATATATATATATATATATATATATATATATATATATATATATATATATATATATATATATATATAGGGTTTCAAAATAGGTGTGGGATGGCCTACTTACAAAGCCGAAGGAAAAGGCAAGCCTTGAAACGCTGGGGCCCAAACGCGCCAGAAGGGAAATCCAATCTGCACTTTAAGAGAGAGCTTCAATAACATGGACAACGTGAAAAGCCCACGTCCTACAAGTCAAACCAAATCACATCAGTAAGGGAAAGTCAAACCAAATCTCATCAGTAAGGGAAGTAAGATAATTCCCAATAACGATTTATCCTATAAAACAAACCAAATCTCACCAATAAGGGAAGTAGGATAATCTT
The DNA here is from genome assembly GCA_016808115.1 of Tetrastigma voinierianum. Classification (NCBI taxonomy): domain Eukaryota; kingdom Viridiplantae; phylum Streptophyta; class Magnoliopsida; order Vitales; family Vitaceae; genus Tetrastigma; species Tetrastigma voinierianum. The sequence continues at coordinate 75,023 of JAEQBH010007497.1, read as the reverse complement.
CAATAACTGCTCCCTCATTATCCCTTAATAATCCGATAGCGATAAAGGTAGGAAATACCACAGCCAATGGGAAGAGACCCTTACCACCGTCCAATTGGGAAAAACATACGCTATAAATACAAGGCCACCCCATCGGTGAAAGGTACGCCAAAAACATTCGCCATCTAAGTAGATCTTTTATTTCATCAGGACGAAACTGACTTAGGCATCAGAGCGGCAATGGGCGAAGCCCCCGTCAACCCTTTTCCTTTTTCGTTTTTGCAAAGGAGAGCAACGTTAGAGCTAGCAGACCATCCCAGCAGCAGTCCTGCCTCCGGCCTAACAGTCCCAACACGCTCCAGCCCAGTCCGGTTGAAAAAAGGCATCGTCAGTTGGCACTGTCTGTGGGAACGACAGTTCCGTTACAAATAAAGCTGATTTCTCAGTAACTGATGGTATCAACTCGAAACACAAGCAGGAGCAACGCAAATCGTCCGAGGATGCAGGACCAGCCAAGCGACGTAGAGAGCCGACCTCCCGGCGCATTAGAAACAATGCAAGCCAACACGGATGAGGTGGAGGCACTTCGCCTCACCAACCAACGCCTGATAGGAGAGTTAGAACAACTCACCAGATAGATGCAACGCCCGCGGGAGGCGCGATAAACTTAGGAAGGCCATAACATCACCCCTCACGAAGGGCAACCACACCACGACACTCCCCGAGGTGCGGAGGCGGAAGCAGAATCCAGTTGAGCCAGGGGGCATGGACCACACCTAACCCCTGGAGAGGAGGGCAACGAAGCAACACTCGAGGGGCATGTCGGAAACGAGGAACTACACCCCCCTCAGCAAGGAATGGGGGAACGATCATGGGAGCAGAGGTTCAAATATATCCAACAAGAGCTCATCCACATGAAGGAAGTCGTCAAAAGCAGGGCCCCAGACTCGATGGACACCTCGACGCAAAAGATCGAGTCACCGCTTCACGATCGAGGTGCTTGTACTTTCCTTCCAAATGGGTTCGTATCGCCGTAAATAGAAGCGCTCTGATGGCGCCCAAAGATCCCGCGGATCATCTCCAAATACTTATAAGAATCAAAATGGAGCTACATGGGTATCGTGACTCAGACGGCAAGAGCTTTCGCTTATCACTAAAAGGACCAAATAGCTGGCGTGGTTCATGACAGTTTCACCATCGCTTCGATCTCCTCATTCGTAGAGCTTTCCATTGCGCTTCGCTTCCTACTTCATTAGAGCCGTGAACATACAAGAAGCTGTTAATATCTATCGACCATGTGCAGAGCTCGCAAGAAAGCCTAATGTCTTATGTTCAAAGGTTTAATGTCGAGTCTCTGAAGGTAGATATACCCGACGAGAAGTTCGCTATCACTGCATTCATCGCTGGGCTAGGATTGAAGTCAAAAGATTTTATGTTCTCCATCTCAAAGAATCCTCAGGCAAGCATGGCCGAGGTACTCGCTAAAGCGGAGAAGTACATTAACGGCGAAGAAGCCCTCATATCCAAGAAAGCAAGCTCTTCAACCCATAAAGAGAAAAGCGGGACTGACAAGTGACACGGACGAAGCCCAAAAAGACAACGAGATCGTGAGAGGTCCCCAAAGAAAGACAGTGAACAGTCCCCGAAAAGACGAGGAAGCCTCAGAGATCGTCGTCCACTCCTGCCCGATCGATAATAGTATTCACCTTTGTGGGCCGGTTTACTCCCGATGGTCAGCAAAGATCGTAGGTCTCAAGGCGAGGTGCAACACTAACAGCTTCGAGATGGCAGTCCTGCATGAGGTCAGATCTTACCAAAAGAGATAACACCAAGTATTGTGAGTTCCATTGGGACCACGGGCATCGAACGGATGATTGCATACAACTCAGGAAAGAAATAGAATATTTACCTGACATGATATTCGCCTACAAGACTCAAGGCCGAACTGTGCTTAGTAACCACAACCACCCTGTGAGACAACAACTCAAGACCAACAAATTCTTTAGGGGAAATTCATGTGATCTCAAGAGGATTTGTGGGAGGCTGTGATTCCAGCTCTTCTATGAAGGCCCATTTGCGCAAAGATCGTGTCGGAGAGGCGATGGAAGGCTGCTGTGTCCAACTTCCTCGGCTTGACACAACCATAACGTTCTCAGATTCAGACTTGGAAGGATGCCAACATCCCCATGACGATCCTTTGGTAATAAGGGCAGTTGTGGCTAACAAAATGATCCACCGGGTCCTTGTTGACAATGGGAGTTCAGCCGACATCATCTTATCACCTTGACAAGACAGCATTGGAAGCGGAAAAGTCGGAGCCACAAGACTCCACCTCGCGAGATCTCTGAGAAAAGTACTACTGGATCACATGCAGATTTACTTTATGAGACCCCCCATGCTAGGCAACAACGACAGTGAAGTTTCTCGTGGTAGATGCCCCATCTGCTTATAACATTTTGTTGGGAAGACCCTCTCTCAATGCCATAAAGGCCATTCCCTCCACTTACCACATGATGATCAAGTTTCCTACTACAAACGGAGTAGGAATGGTTCGAGGAGACCAGCGGGTGGCTAGGGAGTGTTAATTTACATCCGTGGAAGCAAAAAGCCAGAGACAACATAAACTTGGGTGAGCGCCCGACATGCGCGACGAGGTAAATACCCGACCGAGCCCCGAGAGCTGGAGCCCAGTGCATAGACGATAACCCCGAACACCTCTTTCGCCATGACCGGCTCCAAGTTATCGTAAGCACTTCGCATGATCCCTTATTCACTTCAAATGTAATTACTAGATGTCTTTGCATGGAAGCAAGAGGACATGAGATCGACCATAATAATCACCACGTAATTAAATGTCAACCTATCCTTCAACCACTACTACAAAAAAAAGAAGGAGTTTCGCTCCAGAAAGACAAAAAGCAATAAATGAGGAGGTCGATAAGTCGCCCAAGCAAAAAGGCAATCGTGAGAAGGGAGATCTCGAATGGTTGGCCAACGTCAGGCCGGGCCGTGTTTAACTAAGCAAGTGGCAAAATATATTGACTTCATTGACATCAACCGAGCATGCCCAAAAGATAGTTTCCCTCTGCCACAGATCGACCTTATTGTAGACGCTTACGTACTTCGGCCATGAACTCCTCGGGGCTTCATGGATGCTTTTCCGACTACAAACTAGACAGTACGGAGCCCGACGACTAGGAAAAGACCTCTATCTGGTCACAGGAAAGGGACCTATCAAGTATCGCAGTAATGCCTTTGGGCTAAAGAACCAGAGCTGCATACCGAGGTTGGTGGAACAATATGTTCCGTATAAATAGGCATCCATGGAGGTGTACATAGATGACATGTCAGAATCAACCATACCGAGCCTTACATAACTCATCCGTCTGCCATGCTCTGTATCATAGAACGCATAACATGAAGCTTAACTAGCCAAATACGCCTTTGGAGTTTCAGCCGGAAAGTTCTTAGGTTTTATAGTCAACTACCGAGGAATTGAGGCAAACCCATACAAGATAAAGGCTGTGCTCCACATGCCACCGCCATCTAACATAAATAAGTCCAATCGCCTAACTCGGGAAGAGAGCCGCATGTTGTCGTTCGTGTCCAAGGCCGGGGCCGACAAATGTCAGCCCTTCTCCAAGTTCTGTTAAGCTCTAATGAGGATGACGCCATGGCTAGGCTACTCTCGCATTGAAGACTTACACGGCCCTCCCCGCATTCCTCGTGAGCCCTCCCGAGGAGAGCCCTACTCTATACCCGGTAGTGTCGATCGACCAAATACGTCCCATCAAAGACAAAGATCTGAAAGAAAGATCCTCGTCTAATATTATCGTTCGAGCCCGAGGAGCGTAGGAGAGTGTACCCAGAGGAGAAACCGATTCGATTTGGTAACTGGCAAAATTAAAACCTCGCCTTATTTCAAGCTCATACCATCAAGTCCCACCGACACCATGAAGCAAGTGTTACACAAACCAGACCTCGTGAAGGTCGAAGCGAAGTGGGCCATAGAGTTGGTTCAGTTCATATCAAATATAAGCCAAAACTATAGTAAAAGTAAGGTGTCTTAGCAGATTGGCCATGGAATTCACTCTACAGCCTCGCCGAGAATGCGCAAATGATGCCTGACATCCCCATCTAGAAGCTTTCCGTAGACGAGGCCGCCAATTCTCAAGGGAGCGGAGCCGGACTAATCCTAACCTCCCGTATGAACATATCGAATATGCACTCGTATCGGGTTCCAAACCTCCAACAATTAGCCGAGTATGAGGCCGTCATAGCAGGACTCAACCTTGCCCATTCTATGGAAGTTGACCAGCTCGAGGTATGCAGCGACTCCCAGTTGGTAGTAAATCAGATAGAAGGCACCTACGAGGCCAAAGGTGAGAAAATGATCCTATACCTCAAAAAAGGCAATGGATTTGATCGAAAAGTTCGTATAGTCCAGGTCGCATACATACCCAGTTGAATTTCAAGCCAATGCCTTAGTAACCGAAATGTACCTCACAAGAAGACCTCAGAAGACTAACGCCTATCGAGTACCTTGCAGAGCCTTCTATAGATCTCTATGGCGAGGAAGTCGCCCCAATTGAGTCCAAGCTGTTGGACGGACCGACTGGGGATTACCAATAGGATTACGCTCACCCGACGACTAAAAGAGGCCTCTAAGATTAGGACGTAGGTCGGCTAAGTCTATCACTAATCATAGGGTAGCCTTTTTACAAGAGGTTTTCACACCCATCCTTATGCATCGCGGGAAAGACGACTATGTACTAAAGGAAGTGCATGAAGGTGTATGCGAAATCAGACTGATCTGGATATCAAGGAAAGGTCTTAAGACAAGGGATATTACCGCCCACAATATCGTAGATGCGACAAACTAGTCAACAAGTGCAAATGGTCAGAGCACGCCAAAATCTCTCGCTCCCATCCGAGCCGACCCTCAGCTTATAAGCCCCTTCGGCCTTTTCAGCAGCGGGCTAGATATATAGCCGGGACCTCTCGCCCATTGCAAAGGGCCTGCAAAATTTGTCATCATAGTAATGGATTATTTTGACTAAACGGGCCAGCCGAACCTCGCTACTATCACGCAATTAAGATCCTCAACTTCGCCTAGCGCTCCATAATTTCCAGGTGTTTGGCATCCTAAGCATTCGGTGTCCGATAATGTTAAGCAGCTCGACAATCCTGTTTAGGATTTCTATGCCGAGCTCGATCAAGAACTACTACTGTCCCTGGCCTATCCACAATCTAACGGATGTGCATCAAGTCACCATCAGAACTCTTAAAGCGGCACTAAAGACCAAGTTGGAGGACCTAAAAGGTAAGTGGGCAGAGTACCTGCCCGAGGTGTTGTACCCTGACCTCAAGTCAATCTTAGAGAACACTCGCACCTTGGAGCTGATCAAATAGATCATCAATCCGAGGCAAAGGATATTTGTTACGCACGGCGACTTATTCAACTCGTCTGTATTCATACACAACCTCCAACATCATCCTTCACAAATAACACCGCGCTCCCTAAGGTGAACATCACCTATAAACTCTATCCAACAGTTTTAGCCGAAGTCTTCAACTCTTCAACTCAAATTCAGAATAATTCGAAAAATACCTCAGTGCATTTCGACATGCTTGTGTGGTATATTAAAAGCTAATTGGAATTTTTCGGAAACAAAATTAGAGACCCGGAATTAATAATAAAGCCAAGGGTAAATGAGTCATTTACCCCTTGAGGACTTAAGTGTCATAAGATGAAAAGAGGGGATGCCAAAGTATAATATTGAATAAGTTGGATTTAAATAATAAAGAATGGAAGGGCTTAATTGCAAAAATGAGAAAATTGTTTAAAATGTAAAGTGCCAAATACGGCCTAATGTAAACTGAATTTATACACTCAAAATCGGGTCTCATTTTTGAAGAAGAGAACCATAGAGAGGGAGAGAAGAGAAGGAGAGAAGAAGAAGAAGAGGAAGAGGAAGAGAAGAAGAAGAGGAGAAGAAGAGAAGTCAAGATCAAAAAGGTATGGAACTATATGGGCTTTTAAAGCTTTGAATGGTTTTCCATGCAATTGTATGGTTATTAGATGTCTCAAAACCTAGGGTTTTGTTAGGTTTTCATCCTAACCCTAAAATTCTTAAAAGTAAGGTTGGTAAAATTCTAAAAGGTACAAGAAGCATATGAAATCCTCTCTTTGAGGGTGGATTCATAGTTAAATGACAAGAAATTGAGTTAGGGTTTAGAACAAACCCTAATGAACCTTCATGTTGGGTTATGTATGGGTTAGGATCCATATTATAGTTGGTTTGAAAGTAATTCATGAGAGATTTTTGAAATAAGATAAGTAGTGAAAGAGGATTTGAGTAGAAGTGCTAGACAAGGCGCGCACAGAAATGGCCTGAGGTGTATATGGAGTATAGAGTCAGATCAAGTAAAATATAAAATGGGGTGAAAATACATTTTTTGGGCAATTTTTGGGTGATATGTACTGTACACCCTGAACTCGTACTCGGCAGCTGCTTTGGGCCTGGCCGTTTTTATTAACATGTACCGACACAGCCGACTCAGACCAACACACCCCGCTTCTATTTCGACCAATTGATTTAGCCATAACTTGCTCATTTCTTATCCGATTTGAGTGATTCAAGTTTCTGGTTAAAATAGACTTCAAGGAGAACCAAACATATAGAAAATTATTTATCTTCTAATGCTGACTCTAAGTGGCCTAGAAATTCACTCAAAGTGGGGCCATGTTAAAGTCAAATTCTGGTTCCAGTTTTGAACATAGAGTAGTCCCGGGTGTCTAGGTCATATCTTGAGTTTCGGTGCTCTGAATTGGGTGATTCCAGTTGTAAAAGAACCCTTAGCACCTTAGATTTAAAGGAGTACAAAGAACCAGTGTCAAATATGGAGGCAAGAAACTGGGAAAATATGTATTTTAACAGTCCCGAGTGTAAAATCGGTAAAATGACTAGTTGGCATGAAAATGCCATAACTTGAGTTTGGATAATCCAATTGGAATGATTCCAATTGGAATGATTCCAATTTCTAAATAAAGTAGATTCATAGAGGAATAAGAATATATAGGTTTCATAATGTACAAGTATAGAAATGTATAGGGATATGTCATAAGATACGATAAGTATATGTCATAAGATATGATAGGCTAAAGTACAAGAATGATAGGCACATATGAATATCAGATTATATAATAAGAATATATGAGTACATAAATGAATAGATGAATATAAGGTAGAAATATAGGAATTATATGAATAGATAAACACGTGATAAGAATACGTAAATAGATGATAAAGTAAAAGATTAGCTAGGACTATGAAAGGATAAGGGCTATGTATAATATGAACATTTGATATATATGAATATATGAAAACAAGAGTACATAGATGCATTCATGATATATGATAGGATTCTATATATGATACAAAGACAAAACTAAATGATAGAAAAAGATATGAATGTATGTATTATAGAGAAATATGAGAACCGTAATATGAAACTACAAATATGAGAACGAATACAAAGTAAAGTAATGATAGTATATATTGCATAAGCAATTATGATAACAATAGTTATTCATGCTTATGAGATATGTACAGAAAACGTAATAAGATGATTGTCTGCTTAGAACTCCGGGTGTAGGGATAGATAGGCATGCCTATAAAGATACAAATAATATCGCAAAGAGATATACAGATGCATATCGAGGCCCCGCTTGATCGATGACATAGATCCTGCTTTGGATCGGCCTCGAAAGGGTCACCATTAATAGACAGAGATCATCAAGCCAGACAAAATGTATAGTAATTGGGCACGTATGATGCAGATCACTGTCTCGTATAGTGATAGTACCTTCGAGTACACCTAGTTATTTCCCGAATCCGCTTCTAAGGTATTTGCAGGCATGAATATAAAAGAAAAGGAAAAGTATACACAAAGTATATGATAGATAGAATATGAACGTACAATTGTATATGACAGTATAAGATGAAATGAAATTACATGACAAAATATGCAAGTACATGAATCACATCATATCGAATGACAACATGACGAGATTCCTTTCGAATATGTCGCAATGACAAATTTTATAGTCAAAGTGAATCATAATGTTAAATGTGAAATCACATTGCTATTGAATGACAAACAGGACGAGGTTCCCTCTCGAATATGTCGTGAATGTCAATTCTATAGTCAGAGTGAAAACGCAAATGCAAAGTATATGACGATACAAGATCATATAAGAAAATATATGATAAAACAATATATAAGAAATGATATATGTATTAGTACATAGAATGTAATAAATCATAGAACCGAAAGATGAAAAAGACATAGACTAGAGACATGATATGTAACCTGAAAAAGAATATGAACATTGAAAAGACATATGACGAGCGTGAAAGATGAACACATGATAAGTATAGGAATATGTAAAGTATAGAAATAGGAATACAGAAAAAGTATAGATAAGGATATGCCAAAGACATAGAATATGTACCAAAAAAGGTTGACATGCAATAGGCATGTAAGAAGATAAGTAATTAAAGTTAGTAAGATGTATAGATATATGAAATGCATATGTATAAGTCAGGATACGCCATCGGTCATCTATGCTTATGTTCCTACCTGCCGTAAAGCTTAAGACGCGCTCAATCCGCAGAGACTTGTTATGTTAATATGATGTGTGAGATTACAGGACATTCCACATCGCAGCAGGCCGACATTAAAGATAGGTGCTCACTCAAATAATGGCTCAGAATCTCCGATGTTTTGTAATAGAAAATGTACATGTATAAGTATTTGATAAGTAAATGGACTTTATATACGCAGATAGATTTTATGGACACCACTCCTAAGTGGGTAGTTCTTTGTATATGTAAATGATTTTCTTATTATTAGTAAATTGCTCAGATACCATGTGTTCAAGTACGCCTCGATAAAGAACATGTCATGAGAATCTCAAGATAGCGTGATATGCAAGTATATGTAATAGATAGTCTCACGCCCGACTTCGGTCTGATCCCTAACCTGACGGACGGATCCGCGGCGCGACACCCTGCCATTCTATAAGGTGGTAAAGAAATGGAGTCACTTGTGGACTCAAATCAATGGAAATCTATTTCTCGTTTTGAGGTAAACCCAAGATCGTCAGAAACACATCCGTAAAGTCCCCTACCACCGGTACATCCTCAATCTCACTTCGCTAATACGAAAGTCAACTACACAGAGCCAGATACCCCTTACAACCTTTGTGAAGTAAACATCTAGTTAAATTGCGTAAATCAAACCCTCGAAGGTGTTCGCTCCGCTCCATAAAGACCACACGGTAGTCCCAGCCGTCTAAATATCACTCCTCATGAAACAATCCATTGAAGCATAGTTTGAAGCAAGCCAATCCATCCCAAGAATCACATCCAACCCCTTGAGATCTATTAATATCAAATATGCTTCCATAACTTGGCCCTCAATAGAAAACAAGCTACCCTTACGCATCTGATTAGGCCATAGAGACTCTCCTGTGGGTGTGGCAATCTCCAATCCACATCCCAAAGGAACTGGAATCATCCCGACTCGTGTAACATACTCACGTGAAATAAAAGAGGTACTCGGGTCAATGAGTACAAGCATCTAAACTTTCCATCGGGCTTCACTCAGACCTACGCCTACCTCCTCTCGTGCGCCATCCTAAGAAGAACTATTTCCAAGAATAAATGAAATAGAATCAACTTCAAGGATAAGGTTAGGAAGGTATACAAAACATTGGATGAGTTGCACAGCAATGTACAACCCCAAAGAATTTAGAAACCTAGAGCTCTGATATCAAGCTGACAAGACCCGACCCTCGATACCCTACCGCATTCCCTGTCGTTCGCTTATGAGTCCACTCGTATAATCCTTAGGGACTATCCAATGGAACCCACTTTAAGAAGGAAAATAAACACATGCATTAATATAATACCTCAAATATATAAAGGATCCACAATGCCAATCCACAACCTAATTTATCTTATCAGAGGTCATAACCACAAACACACATAATAAAGACTCATATGAGTTCAATACTAAGATCGTAACATTCTAAGAGTGTTTGCACTTCGTGGCATAAACGAAAAATACATAAGTCCAATAAAATAAAGACAGAAAGATAAGATAGAATACTGCAACTGTCGAAGAAAGAGTGATGTAGAAGCTGGAGCGAGGTAAGTCTCTACGAACTGCCTGGACCTAGGGAACAGATTTAAAACAATAAAACGTGAGATAATAAATCTCAGTGAGTGTCACAACTTAGGCGAAATACACGCTTTATTTCAACATTCCTTCTCTCAAAACTTCACGTCCACTCTTTTGCAAGGTTCCCCGTTTAAGATCATTTCACAAACCCATACTTATAATCAAGTCAACAATATGAAATTCATGCTCAAAAATTTATCCGAAATTATCATTAAGATAATTATATTCTGAATTTATTCACCACATAAAAATTGAGCATAAAATATATAAACATCATGTTGTACAATTAATCATGAAAAATACCATAACCATAAATATCAACGACTATACTACCTGAAACCAACAATGTATCATACCATAGAAACCAACGATATGCCATACCATAGAAACCAACGATATATCATACCATAGAAACCAATGATGTACCATACCATATACTCATCATAAACCTTGGAACACCCACCACTTACACAGACACCAACAATGTACCATCCCATAAATCCATCATAAACCGTGGATAACGCACCCTGCACCCTCAACATAGAAAGGTGTCGTGGTAATAATAATAATAATACATGATGATGAACCATCGGGTAACCCGACCTCACGGCCGTGGAAAATAATATATGACCGTTGGATGAAACCAACCTCACGACACCGTGGAAATAATATATAACCGTTGGATGAAACCAACCTCACGACATCGTGGCAAACCCAGTGCATTGTAATACAAATACTGAATCGAACCTCTGATATATATGGTACATTAATTTATAACAAATCCAACACAAGATTCATCAGATAAACTTTTCCAACGACACCGTATTATAAATTAAGAATCTATAAATTTAATTCCAACAACTCATCAATATATTGATGAATTTCACCCATCAATTCCACGCCGAAATCGAGAAAATACCACAATGAAAATATTCACTATAACCAATTTTTAAGCACATAAAACTATGTATGAATATTTAACATGCTTAAACTCATAGAAATCTCAAAATCCATTTCTTACATCAATAAATTTTCAAAGTGGTTTAAAACCTTAATCCATGTACCAAAATATTTAAATACCACAAATTTACCCATGAACTTAGTAAAATTCCCAAATATTTAAAATATCGACAAAACTGGCATAAAATTGATAACTTACATATAAAAAACCGATAATCATATTTCCCGCATAAGCAACCATTCGATCAAATAATATATACGTAAAATAATTATCACACTATATATAATAATAATAATTCTAAACATTTAAAACATATAAACCACTCACTGACATGTGACAAGCCAACAAGGCTTCCCAGATACCTAGCTTCAAAGGTGATTGCCTGTAATAGAATAAAAATACCATATAGGCTCCAATAACTAAACCAAAGACATTGAGATGCCCCAAATGTCTTAGAATAATTTCTAGAACTATGAAACTATCTAAATTGGACTCCAACATGTCCAATTATGCAAGGTGGTTCTACAAACTAAAGATCAAAATTGGGGCTTTTAACTGTGAGGCTACTTTAAATTGAACCTTCCAATAAATCATAAAATATCCACTTCACTAATCCAACTTCAATTTTACTCTAATTTGACCAATCGTGTCCAATTCCAAATTCAAACACTTTCTCAGAATTACCCTAAATGACCCAAAATGGAAAACTAACCAAACGAATAGTCCAAAATTTACAAACTTTATATCAACTATGAAAAGCCTAAGAGACCTGAACATCAAGACTTTACCTTGGTCCAAAGGTTGTCACAGGGTTTAAAACTCGATCCAATAGCTCATTAAATTTGCTTTCATCGTATCTTTCAAATGCTGAGGAATCAAGAAAAGGATCACGGGAATGAGTTCAGAGGGTCCAAAAATAGGGGGAGGGAGCTATGGGTTGGATTGGAGTGACCGGAAAATGGCGAAACTTCGATGACCTATGCTAGTCACGGGCTACTGGTCTGGCCGACCGATCCGATGTGATCCGCGGGCGGTTGGTCAGTGGAAATTCTCATGACAACGATCACCTGGGTGGTGGAGCTCCTCCCCGCAAAGGCGGCAAGGGTGGTGGCCGAAATCGGCTCCCACGGCTAAAACCCGAATGGCCTGAAAACGGGTCGAAACGACCCAGTTCGGGGTCCACGAGGTTTGGAAAATTTCTCTCGGGTTTTGGAGTTGGATACTCTCTTGGCATGCAAACCTAGGCTATATGGTTTCAAGGTCAGTTTCGTAAAAACCCTTGGGCCGACTTGGACACTAATAAAACATCGCGCTTGAACTTATCTGACCATAACTTTTATCCGTGAAGTCGGATTTTGACGCTCAACCCGCTCGAACTCGCACGACGAGGCCTACTAAATGGTGTCTTAGTCAACCCAAAATTATTCATCCTGAAAATATGTCAACTCGCCCTACATACCAATGGTTGGTCAAACTTGGCCAAACTTAAATAACTGGTCAACTGCAAAACTTGTATTATTTTGTACCTGGGTCGTTACAACCTCTAGCACTCCCCCCCCCGCCTCTTAAAGAAAATTTCATCCAGCTAAATTAGACTCCATGTCGTGGAAGAGACGAGGGTACTGGGTCTCGCACTGGGTCCTCCCACCCCAAGTCGCTCCCGACTAGGTGGTTTCCTCCAAAGGACCTTCACTAAGGATATTGTCTTGTTGCGGCTCTTTTCCCTCTCTACCCAGACCGCGACCGGGCCGCTTCCTCATAGGATAAGTCATCCTCAACCAATCTCTCGTGTCTCCAACACATGAGGGATCCGAGATATACTTCAGAAGATGAGATGTGGAAAACATTATGGACTCAAGAAAGCTCCTCCGACAAGTCTAATCTATAAGCCACTAGGACCTATCCTCTCAACAATCTTGTGGTCCAATGTAGCGAGGACTTAGCTTCCCTCGCTTCCCAAAGCGTACCACGCCCTTCAAAGGAGAGAGCTTTAAGAATACTTGATCTTCAATCTCAAACTCAAGATCCTTTTTACATTATCTCGTATAAATTTCTTTTCAGCTCTATCTGAGTCAAGCCAACCCGCACGATAATATTAACCTTGTCCACCGCTGCTTGGTACACCAGACCTAGTAATTTCCTTTCGCCAACACCTCATCTTAAACATAGCGGGAGCTGAGACATTGTTTTCGATACAATGCCCTCATATGGTGACATCTCAATGCTTCGAGCGCGATAAATGCCATATAAGTGAACTCCACAAAGGTAGATATTCATTCCAATGTCCTTTGAATTCAAAGACGATGACCCCAACATATCCTAAGGTCCGAATAGTCCTCTCAGACGGCTCCATCGGTCCGAGGGTGAAAAGCCAAGGCTCAAATTCAACTTGACACCTAGTTCCTTCATCAATCTCTTCCAAAACCTCGAAGTGAATCGTGGATCTCTATCAGAGATGATCGACACTAGCACCCCATGCAAACTCACTATATGATTCATAAAGAGTTCCGCTAGTTTTCGAGGAGAGAACTTTTCACGAATAGGTAGGAAATGCGCGGACTTGGTGAGTCGATCAACTACTACCCAAATTTCGTCATGTCTCTGAACTGTGGGAGGGAGTTTGAATACAAATCCATCAGAATATGCTCTATCACATGTACTGCAGGGCCATTAAGCCTGCATGCTTTGTCTCTCTCGCTTTCACTTGTTAGCATATGAAGCACTTGATACATACTGTAACTTCTCTTTCATCCTGTCACCAATAATATTCCTTCATCAGACGGTACATCTTGGTACTACACGGGTGCATATCATAAGCGTAACCACGGGCTTCTCCAATATTTGCCCTTTTAACTCTTCAGCCATAGAACACAGCCTAGAATCAATCACCAAGGTCTGGTCATTCTAATAGTAAAATCCGATTGTTCCCCTTCCTCGACTTTCTTCTCATGCTCATCAAATAAGGATCTTCTAGTCAGGCCCCGAGAATACACCTACAAGTATCTGGTCAGAGTCGAAATCGTAGCAAAGGGAGTTCTGCCATGCATCCTCAACTCAACACCCAATTCTCGCAACTCGACCATTAATGGAAGTTGTATTGTCTCGCATAGCCAAAGAGCCCAGACTTCTCGTCAAGGCATCCACTACATTTGCCTTACTCCGGATGGTAGTCGATAAGGCAATCATAATCCTTAAGTAATTCCATCCACCTCCTTGACTTATGTTTAACTCCTTCCGGGTAAACAACATTTAAGGCTCTATGGTCAGAATATCCGACAAGTCGCCCCATACAAGTAATGTTCCAAATCTTCAATGCGAAAATTACCGCAAAGAAGTTCCAAGTCATGAGTAGATAATCCAGCTCGTGGTTTCTTCAACTCCGGTCCGAAGCATACACGCCACAACTCTCTTATGTCAGATCAACACGCAACCTAAACCTCGTCAAGCATCACAGAACCTCGAACCCCCGCTGTCTCTAGCAATGTCAAAATGTGAGCCGACGCCAACTTTTCCTTCAAGTGTTATGAAGCTTTCTCACACATACAATCCACTAAAAATTAACTCCTTTCCTAGTCAAAACAATGAAGTGTCCCCGCTATCTTTGAGAACCCTTCTATGAACTGCTGCAATACCTCGCTAATCCTAGGAAATTCCGCGACTCAAGCCACCGGTGAGTTGGTTGCTCCCACTTTGCCAACGCTCTACTTTTGAGAATCCATAAATGCAATCACTGTAAACCACATGTCCGGAGAAATCTCAATTTCTACCAACCAAAACTCACATTCGCGAACTTCAGATACAACCGTGTCGCCTTACAAAGTCTACAACACCAAACCCAATGTCTCTCATGCCGCAGTCCCGTCTCGAGTACACCAAGATATCGTCGATGGAGACAATGTGACAAATTTATTTAAGTATGGATGGAAGACCTTGCTCATCAAATCCATGAAAGTCAGCTGGGGTATCACAGGAGTCCGGAAGACATCACTAGAAACTCAATGCCCATTCGTCCTCGAATGTCGCCTCTGGGAATGTCCGGCTTCTAATCCATAACTCATGGTACCGAATTCCCGCTCAATCTGAGAACACTCTTGCACCCCGGAGCCGATCAAATAGGATCATCAATCCGAGGCAAAGGATATTTGTTACGTAATGGTGACCTTATTCAACTGTCTGTAGTCTATACACAACCTCTAAGTGATCATCCTTCTTCTTCTCACAAATAACACCGACGCTCCCTAAGGTGAAATATCAAGCTCATTAAACTTTCATCCACCAAACTTCAGAAATAGTCTTCAACTCTTTCAACTCAGCCGGTGCCATCCTATAAGGTGGTAAATAAATGAGAGCTGTACCATGGACTAAATCAATGGGAAAATCTATTTCTCGCTTTGAGGTAAACCCGAAGATCGCCGAAACACATCCGTAGTGTCCTCACCATCGTATATCCTCTAATCTCACTTCATTACGGGAAGTGTCAACTATACGAGCTAGATACCCTTACAACCTTTCTCAAGTAAAACATCTAGCGAAATTGCGTAAATCAAACTTGAAGGTGTTCCTCTCCGCTCTCCATGTAAGACTACTACCGTGGTCCCGGTCGTCTAAATATCACCAAGGAAATAATCCATTGAAGCATAGTTTGAAGCAAGCCAATCAACCTAAGAATCACATCCAACCTCGAGATATATTAATATCAAATATGCTTCCATAACTTGGCCCTCAATAGAAAACAAGCTACCCTTACTCATCTGATTAGGCCATAGAGACTCTCCTGTGGGTGTGACAATCTCCAATCCACATCCCAAAGGAACTGGAATCATCCCGACTCGTGTAACATACTCACGTGAAATAAAAGAGTGTGTAGCCCCTGGGTCAATGAGTACACGTGCATCTGAACTTTCCATCGAAGCATGCTAGGACCTACGTCTACCTCTGTGCGCCATCCGGAAGAAGAATTATTTCCAAGAATAAATGAAATAGAATCAATTTCAAGGATAAGGGTAGGAAGGTACACAAAACACTGGATGAGTTGCACAATAATGTACAACCCCAAGGATTTAGAAACCTAGAGCTCTGATACCAAGATGACATGACCCGACCTGGATACCCTCCCAATATTCCCCGGGTTGTCCCGCCTAGTGGAGTCCCACTGTATAATCCCTAGGGACTATCCAATGGAACCCCACTTTAAGAAGGAAAATAAACACATGCATTAATATAATACCTCAAATATATAAAAGGATCCACAATGTACCAAATCCACAACCA
The DNA here is from genome assembly GCA_016808115.1 of Tetrastigma voinierianum. Lineage (NCBI taxonomy): Eukaryota > Viridiplantae > Streptophyta > Magnoliopsida > Vitales > Vitaceae > Tetrastigma > Tetrastigma voinierianum. Next base: position 58,561 of record JAEQBH010007497.1, on the reverse strand, counting down.
ACCTATCTATCAGAGGTCATAACCACAAACACACATAATAAAGACTATATGAGCTCAATACTAAGATCGTAGCATTCTAAGAGTGTTTGCGAATTTAGGGTACAAATGAAAATACATAAGTCCAATAAAATAAAGACAAAAGATAAGATAGCCACCACAAATTGGCCAGCAGAAGAGTGATGTAGAAGCCGGGCGCGAGGTAAGTCTCTACAAAGTGCCCTTCTGACTCCAGAGAAAATATTTAAACAATAAAATGTGAGATAATAAATCTCAAAGTGAGTGGCAATTTATAGCTTAAAATAACGCTATTTTTAAGATTCTTCTCAAAACTTCACGTCCACTCTTTTTTCAAGCTTCCCCGTTTAAGATCATTTCACAAACCCATACTTATAATCAAGTCAACAATATGACATTCATGCTCAAAAATTTATCCAAAATTATCATTAAGATAATTATATCCTGAATTTATTCACCACATAAAAGTTGAGCATAAAAAATATAAAACATCATGTCGTATAATTAATCATGAAAACATACAATAATCATAAAAATTGAAATGGCTATAGCTTACTCAAAAACCAACAATGTACCATACCATAGAAACCAACGATATACCATACCATAGAAACCAACGATATACCATACCATATACTCATCATAAACCGTGGAACACCCACCACTTACACAGACACCAACAATGTACCATCACATAAATCCATCATAAACCGTGGGACACCCACCTCACGACCCTCAACATAGAAAGGTGTCGTGGTAATAATAATAATAATACATGATGATGAACCATCGGGTAACCCGACCTCACGGTCGTGGAAAATAATATATGACCGTTGGATGAAACCAACCTCACGACACCGTGGAAATAATATATAACCGTTGGATGAAACCAACCTCACGACACCGCGGGCAAACCCAAAGGTAATCGTAATACAAATAATCGACCGGAACTCGATATATATGGTACATCAATTTATAACAACCAACACAGTATCCTTACTCGCATAAACTTTTCCAACGATTAATCAGATATAAATTTCAAGAATCTATAAATTTAATTCCAACAACTCAATCTAATATATTGATGAATTTCAATTCATCAATTCAAGCCAAAATCGAAAATACTACAAATGAAATATTCACTATAACCAATTTTAAGCACATAAAACTATAAGAATATTTAACATGCTTAAACTCAGAAACCCAAAATCCATTTCTTACATCAATAAATTTTCAAAGTGGTTTAAAACCTCAATCCATGTACCAAAATATTTAAATACCACAAATTTACCCATGAACTTAGTAAAATTCCCAAATATTTAAAATGTTGACAAAATTCACATGAAATGATAACTTGTTTATATAAAAACCGATAATCATATTTCTGCATAACCAACCATTTGATCAAATAATATATACGTAAAATAATTAACCACAATTATATATCATAATAATACCCTAAAGCATTTAAAACATATAAACCACTCACTCGACTACGCATGTCCCAACGTGCCCCTCGTTGTAGATAGTCTCCGCTTCGTGATTGCTCAGAATATAATAAAATACCATTTAGTCTAATAATTCAAAACTAAAGACATCAGATGCCCCAAATGTCTTATAATAATTTCTAGAACTATGAAACTATCGGGTAATAATAATAATAATACATGATGATGAACCATCGGGTAACCCGACCTCACGGCCGTGGAAAATAATATATGACCGTTGGATGAAACCAACCTCACGACACCGTGGAAATAATATATAACCGTTGGATGAAACCAACCTCATGACACCGTGGCAAACCCAATCAATACAACATCGACCTAACCTCGATATATATGGTACATCAATTTATGGGAATAACCAACACAAAGATCCTTACTCGCATAAACTTTCAACTATTAATCGTATTATAAATTAAGAATCTATAAATTTAATTCCAACAACTCAATCGAATATATTGATGAATTTCAATTCATCAATTCACGCCGAAATCGAGAAAATACCACAATGAAAATATTCACCATAACCAATTTTAAGCACATAAAACTATAAGAATATTTAATATTTAAACTCATAGAAATCTCAAAATCCATTTCTTACATCAATAAATTTCAAAGTGGTTTAAAACCTCAATCCATACCAAAATATTTAAATACAATAAATTTACCCATGAACTTAGTAAAATTCCCAAATATTTAAAATGTTTACAAAATTCATATGAAATGATAACTTGTTTATATAAAAACCGATAATCATATTTCTGCATAACCAACCATTCGATCAAATAATATATACGTAAAATAATTAACCACAATTATATATCATAATAATACCTTAAAGCATTTAGTAAAACATATAAATCACTCACTCGACTACGTACGCTTAGTCGTGCCCCGCAGATAGTCTCCAAGCTCAAGTGATTGCCCTGTAATATAATAAAATACCATTTAGGCTCCAATAATTCAAACCAAAGACATCGGGATGCCCCAAATGTCTTATAATAATTTCAGAACTATGAAAACTATCTAAATTGATTCCGACAGTCCAATTATACAAAGGTGTCTATAGACCCTGCACTCCAAAATTGGGGGCTTTCAATGGAGGCTAATTTTTCAAATTGAACCTTCCAATAAATCATAAAATATTTAATTTCACAACCAACTTCAATTTTGCCTAATTTGACCAATCAGTCCAATTTCACCAAAAACACTTTCAAGAATTACCCTAAATTTATCCTAAATGGGAAAAACTAACGAAACGACGTCTAAAATTTACAAACGTTATATCAACGGAAAGCCCAAGAGACCGTGAACACATCAAGGTCTTGTACTGTCCAGCACATTGGTGGTCAAAACTCGATCCAACAACGTCCCCCCCCTCTCCCAACAAACTTGTTGTCATCGATCTTCAAAAACAAGCTGAGGAATCAAGAAAGGATCACTGAATGAGTTCAGAGGGTCCAAAAATGGGGAGGGATGTACGGGTCGGATCGGGAGTGGCCAAAAACGGAGAAACTCGCGATCTGTGTGGCGGCTATCACTGCATTCGCCACCATCCTGAGCTGCCTGGCCGCGGCTATCTTGAAATTTCACGACGACCGCCGTCCGTGGTGGAGCCCTCCCGGCCGGCCAGAGCCAGGCGGTGGCCGGATCGCTCCCACGGGCTAAAACCCGACGACTAAAACGGTCGAACAACAACCTACCGGGTCCACTTCGGTTTGGGAAATTTATCTCGGTTTTGTTGCTGGGTACTCTCACAAATCTAGGTTTATAGAGCCCAGGCTTGTTGTGCAAAAATCCTAGGCCGATCACAACGATAAATATTACCAGGTTTCAACTTAATTCCGATTCATAACTTCTTATCCACGGATTTTGATGTTCAACCCATCCGAACTCCTCGTGATCGACGAGGCCTGGGCTTAAAAGGCCTACCAACCCAAAATTATTAATCCTGAAAGCTAACTTAGTCCCCACCTACTAAATGGTTGGTCAAAATTGGTCAAACTTAGTCAAACTTGGTCAAACGTGTTAAAACTTCTTGTATTATTTTGTATCGGCTGCTATGCAGGTCATTCCCACTCGGCACAAACGCATGCAGCCCTCAAAAAAGAAAAAGACCTCATGAGAGAGAAAGACAGGAAAGAGGAAAAGAAAGGCGAAAGGAAAGGAAAAAGAGATGGAAAGGAGGGGAAGAAGGAAAAGGGAAAAGAGGAAGAGAGACTGAAAAATAAGGAGAAGGAGAAGAAAGAAGAGAAAGAGAAAGAAGAGGAGAAAATAGAGAAGGCGATACAAGAAATGTACTCATTCTTCCAGACGCATCTCTCAGCACGGCTAGGGAATAACATAACTCCCACAAAGGGGAACCAGGAAAACATAATCTGTAGCAGACGACAAATCAAACCAAACGCCGTCCCAGAATCCCTAGGCGGATCCCCTGCGAAGACAACCTAGCCTTGACGCTTCATTACGCGAAAACCAGTTATGCCCTAAAAGGAGAAGAAGGCTCAAAGTATGGGCTTCATAGCAAAGGAGACGCCATTTATAAGGAGGCTAAAGCACTCGAAAAATCACACAATCGTTTCCAATTCTCCATGAACCAGCATTAAAGACACTCTCACCTTTCCAAGAAGTGGAGTCAAACCACGCACCCAACGACCCGCCTTGCGTGAGCTCTTTAGCTCGTAAAGGCCTCGCCCATGTTCAAGAGCCTCGCTGACGAGCCTCAACTCGCCTCAACTCAAGCCATGCGTACTTAAGAGCTGCTTCACCAGCAAAGGTGTTCTATAAGGCCTCACGCCTAAGAGCCTCGCAGGCTCAGCTTTGCAGAGCTCTTCAAATTTCAGAAGCCCTCAACCCCCAAAAGCCTCAGTAGCTTAGTTTGCAGAGCTCTTGAGCTCGGGAAGGCCTCAGATCCCAAGAGCCTCAGCAGCTTAGGTTGACGAGCTCAACTCCGCCTCAACTCAGCCATGCAAACTCCCAAGAGACAAGCTTCAAATTTGCATAAAGGCACCTATAAGGCCTCAACGCCCAAGAGCCCTCAAGAGCTCTCGTCAGAGCTCTTCGCCTCAGAAGACCTCGCCGCCCAAGAGCCCTTCAGCCTGGGCCAGAGCTCATCAACTCGTGAAGGCCTCGCGCCCCAAGAGCCTCGGGGCAGCTCGCCTTGACGAGCTCAACCGTCAACTCAAAGCATACACTCAAGAGCCGTCACCAAAGTAAAGGCAACCCATAGTGCCTTAGCGCCCAAGAGCCCTACAGAGGTTTACTATAAGAGTCTATCACCAGAAGGCCCAACACCCAAGAGCCCAGTAGCCCGCCTTTCGTGAGCTCGAGATTAGGAAGGCCTTGCAATACTAAGAGCCTCAAGAAATTCAAAGTTGACGAGCCTAACTCGCCTCAACTCAAGCTTAAGGTGTACCCCAAGAGCTGCCTTCAAATTTCAAAGAAGGTACCTCATAACGCCTCGCGCTCTAGAGCCTCGCAGCTCGCCTCGAGCCTCTACCTCGTGAAGGCCTCAACGCCAAGAGCCCAAAGAATCCGCCACGAGCTCAATTGCTCAACTCGGGCCATGCAGCCCAAGAGCCCTTCAGCTCAGGAAAGCCTCAACACCCACGAAGCCTTAGCGGCTCAATTTGACGAGCTTAACTGCTCAGCTTAGGCCATACAACCCAAGAGTCAGTTCAACTCAGGCAAGATAGCCCACGGAGCCTCAATAGCCTTTCGCCTTTGAAGAGCCTAAACCTGCCTCAGCTAAGACCAGGGAGCCTGTGAGCAGTTCGGCCTCAAGCAAGATAGCCCATAAGGCCCAATACCTAAGAGCCTCAAGAGTTTAGTTTGCAAAGCTCTTCAACCAGAAGGTTCAAAGAACTCAAATAAGAGCTCAAACTCCGCCTAACTAAATCAATGCAATTTCTGCACTAGTTCCTCTGGTAGACGAATAAGCCCAAAGTTTCTACGGCCCGATTTTTCGAAAAACTCAATCGTCAGAAGGGCCATGTAAATTCATTAATCCAGATACCAGTAAGAGCAACCCTGTGGGCGCAAGAAATAATAATAATAATAATAAAGCAAATCTAATAAAACGGGGATTCATTGATAGCAATGTTGCACATATCTCGGGTTCGAAGCCCGACATGAAAAGGAAACAAGTAAAGCTACATGAAAGAGTTTAGATGTCAGAAGGTGAAGAAGGAGCTTGCCTCGTAAAGGAGGTTCTACTTCGTATAGCCTGGGAAAATGTAATCTCTTCCGCCTCCTCGTCACTAGTGGATATCGGGGCTGAAACTAAGCCCGAGTAGGCACTCAGCAAACTTTGAACGAGCCATCTGTAGAGGGGCCCATCAATGTACACCTCATCCCTTCCGTAACTCGCTATACCCCGCGCTTCACTTTGAACAAAAAAATCCTCTTGCCTCCTCAAGGTCCCCCAACCCTCGCACCCTCACCAAGGCTCAACAGCTCGCAGCCCCGTATTTCGCGACGGGCCCCATCATGCAGCGCCGCTTTATTACGCAGCTCGTCTCTAGCAGCACACAGCTCTTCCCTAATTCCCCGTAGCTCATTCTGGGACGATTGCAGCTCATCCCGACACCAAGCCCGCCTGCAACCTCAGAACATCCCGGCCTCACAGTCATCCCGGGCAGCCTCGCAACCCATTCCCGACTTCAGAGCCCGACCTCTGCTACTTTTAGGATATCCCGAGCCTCTTCTTTCCTACTCTCAGCCCACACTCGAGCCGACGTGGTATGCTTCCAACGACTTGCTTCACGGGTCTTCCTCCTCATTACGCTTTCACTTGTTTCATACCACCGGGCCTAAACAAGAGCAATCACCCTCGCTTTATAGACTTTGGCGGCTTTGACGTGGCCCTCATTCGATCTGGCCCTCTTGGCCAAACTCTGCAAGTGAGTAGCCACCTGCCGATTCCCAACTTAAAGTCAATATGCAACTCAAACCCAAGATAAAAACAAAACGCAATGAGACACCGGAACTTACAGAGGCGACCCCATGGAGGGACAGAGCCAAGGCTTCCTCAACAAGAAGGACACCCGACCTCTTGAGGTCAGATTCTATAAGGATGGATGAGATCGCGCCCAACAAAGCAAGCTCCTATATCGAGAGTAAAGAACGCTATCCTCCACCAGTCATTATCTCTCAACCTTCCGCCTCTGATGAAGGAGGTGTTGCGCCCGCGCAGGGACTCCAAATAGCGATAAGTATGACCTCCAACTGAGATGCGGCAGCCGGTTCTGAGGAGTCTCCGGCTCTCACAAAGAGCTTCGAATGAGGCTTTAACTTAGTATTCCAGGCACCCTCGACTTGGCTGGGCGGCAAACACTTGCCCCACTTTCCTGACACATGGCGTAAGGAGAAGACGAGGACGATCCCAACTTTGGGATTTTACCCCAGGATGGGCGACCCTTCTCAGGAGAATCTAGAATTTTTCGCTTCACACTCCGGACTCCGGAGCCGTTGTCTCCACTCAGCCAAAAGCCTCCTCAAAGCGGTCGATAAAGGGGAGGCCCGTCGTGAGAAAGCTTGAGAACGGAGGGAGGTGAAGGCCTCAAGGTAGCAGGACGGGAAGACCTCGAACCTGAAGATCCGGGAATATCCGACTTGATAAACTCGGAGTAAGCACGCGGAAGGCACTTAGCCAACTCCCGTTTTATGACTTTGTCTTCAAGGCTGAGATCAAGGCGAACACCTGAAAAACATATAGCCAATGCAGAGTTAGCAAAACCCTACGACTTAAGAAAGATAGACCAAACTAAACCAAAGCGATGCTCACGAAGATTCTCAGGAGTGGTCCAGGCAGCTAGAACGCCCAAGGTACTATCTTTATCAAGGGGATCGTACTCCCAATCACGGCCTCTAACGAAGAAGTAACGTTCCTTCCAAAGTCTATGGGAGGACGGAAGGTCCGTGATAATTGAGAGCACTGCACGCCCGATAGATAAAGAAAGCCTCGTAGGGCCTCCTTCACACTAAAAAGATCCAGAAATGCAGCTATGCCGAACACTCAAACCTCATTCCTCGAAGAGAATCATCAAATTTCAAATTAATACCCAAGAAATCACGTGGTTGAGAAGGACAGACGCTGAAGTGTTGCAAACTCTTTATGAAGTAAATGCAGAGGAAAACTAAGCATCATTGTCAAAGCCAATTCTCTAAGAAAAACACACCATTCAGTACTTGACCACGTAGGAAGTCAAAATATCGGGAGACCAGACCTGGACACCAAAAGGGGGCCTATAACGCCTCGCGAAAGTTGCTCCATACAAAGGCTCGATTTTGCTAGGTCCCACCGTCAGAGCATTATGCACGACTGACTTCAGATATTCCGATCCCCGGGGGTATTTAACCTCATCAAATTTCCCCTTACCCTTATCCAGGGGAAAAGGGGGTTCTCTCGGAGCGTTTCGAAGAACGACCCCAGTTAAATCATCAGAGGCGCCACCCATCCGCCCTGAACCGGAAAGAGCAGAGGAGTAACCCCCAATGCGCAACTAAGAAGAGCGACCCGGACCCATGAGAATAAAAGGAACAGAACAAAAAGACTGCCTCAGGCAAAGTATCACAAAACGCCAGAAATAAAAAAAAGAAACTCTGCACGGAAGGTCAGACCGAATGTTAAGGAAAGATAAACCCGAACTCATAGAGAAACAAAAAGGCGTCAAGATCAGGGGAACACAAGACGAAAGGTCAAAAGAAACTGAAAGAACTGGAAGAGATGGGCGCGAAAACTGAAAGATCATCATTATCACAAGACATATGACGGTGACTAAGCCCAAACCAAACCAAATTTCGAGGAAACACGGAAGTCAGATTCTGATTAAGAAACAATACACTACAAGACGCCTACAAGACGCAGCGCAGGTGCAAGAATCGGGATAGTATTTGAAAATAGGCGCGATGGCCCACTCGCCAAAGCCCATGGAAAAGGCAAGCCCTAAGTGAATGCCCGGGCCCGCACGCCGCCTGTGAAGGAAGCCCAATTGTCACTTCCCCTAAAGAGCCACACATGGACAACGGAAAGCCCACGTCCTACAAGTCAAACCAAATCACACCAGTAAGGGAAAGTCAAACCAAATCTCATCAGTAAGGAAAGTAAGATAATTCCCAATAACGATTTATCCTATAAAACAAACCAAATCTCACCAATAAGGGAAGTAGGATAATCTTCAATAACTGCTCCCTCATTATCCCTTAATAATCCGATAGCGATAAAGGTAGGAAATACCTCAGCCAATGGGAAGAGACCCTTACCACCGTCCAAATGGGAAAAACATACGCTATAAATACCAAGCTACCTCATCGGTGAAAGGTACGTCAAAAACATTCGCCATCTAAGCAGATCTTTTCTTTCATCAGGATGAAACTGACTTAGGCATCGAAGCGGCTACGGGCGAAGCCCCCCGCCGACCCTTTTCCTTTCTCCTTTTTGCAGAGGAGAGCAACGTTAGAGCCAGCATACCAGCCTAGCAGCAGTCCTGCCTCCGGCCCAACGATCCCAACACGCTCCAGCCCAATCCGATTGAAAAGGAATCGGCCATATATATATATATATATATATAGTATATGAGAAACACCATTATTATAATTATTTTTTGCATCTATCGACTTTGAATATTTGTTCTCATTTTTGTCCTTCCCATCATTTTACTACTTAAGAGCTAGACCTCTAAGGCTTTTATTTATTTTGCTGAAAACATTAAAGAAAAGAATCGGTAAGGAATAGAGATTTTTTTTTTTAAGTCTTCTATATTTATTCTATTTGAGACTTAAAACACACCTTAAAAAGTTTATTAATAATTTAAACATATTTTTTAGAATCATATATCCCCTTTGTAGGTCAGTAATTTTGTTTCATTTATATTCTCATTAGGAAACTTTTTTATATAGAAATTTCATATTTTTGTGTAAATTCTTTGAACTTATGGATAGTGAAAGTTTCTGGCACTAGTAATTATCATATTCCCCATTGCATCTCTAACAATCCAGCCATAACCCAACTTTTTTTTCGTGAAAGAAAACTACTCCATCAGTATTGCATTTTATCCAGCCTGGTATGGTTTATCTCGAATAAGTCCCTATTTGAAGGAAAGTGTTTTGTGCCAAAATTAGAGGATTAGACTCATTTTAGAGGATTGATCACTAGTCAAAACTCTAATGTTGTTGTTTGATGAAGAACGGATTGTGCCCAATCCGCTAGTTTCAAAAACACTATTGAGAGCCGCGTTTTCCAAATAAAGAATTACATATGTGGAGTTAAAAATACAAGTTTGTCCCAAAGTTATCATATCATTTGCCTTTATACTAAGCGCTCTCACAAAACCCTAAGAGAGTCTACTACCTAATCGCTTAATTTTCAATAATCAATATCTAATTACTATGAAGAAATTGACATATTAAGAATAAACATATTTATCTATATGCATAAGGTTAATATTTTTACAAATTAGCAACACAAGAAATTTTTATATTTTAAAATAACTAATTTTTTTTTCTGTAAATGATGTTTTAATTCTTCAATATTAGTATATCTTATTTCCAATAAACTCACCTTATAAATCTAAATTATTAAAAAAAAAATACTTAACAATAAATTGTGTCAATGTCTTTATTGGTCATTTTACATAATTAAGTAGCTATTAACTAAATTTTACCAAACACATTTATACAAACAGCTAATAGAATCAATGGTTTAAATCTGCTAACAACAAATAGTTAATGTAGCAACTAACAACTATCGACTATCCGCTACCGCCAACAGACCTAAGTTTTCCATTGTTTGTTGAAGGTAGATCGTCACCATTTGAGAGAATTTGAACCACTCGCCATTGGAATAAAAAGGAGCTTGCTAGATTCAAAAGTAGAATTTTTGTCACATCTCACATCGAATATGGGTAAAACTTATAAGATGTTTCTCTCAACCTAAAGCAGGCACGCTTTTAATGAGGTCCTCGTCAAGAGACAATATCTACATGGTTTTGTCGGGTCAAACAAATGGTATTAGAGCTAATCCTCGACCCCGATGTGGGTGTTTGTTCCGCTACACTTTTGCATTAAGCCATCGTTTACTTACAGTGTCGACGTCAGCTCCTATAAGGAGTGTTTGTCCGTTCAGCCCATAGGGATGTTTGTATGTTTAACCCCATAACCTAGCTTTTGTAGGAGATCTTGTCCTCCAAACTAAAATTTTGATGTCCTTAGGAGGAATGTGTAGAGACCATGACTGTTTCCAAAGTTGAATGGAATGATTGGAAAAAATACAAAATAAGTTAAATGTGAGGCATCGATACAGGTGAGTGTGGTTTAGTTAACCTAATTGTGTCACTAAAAATAAACCGATCATCCAAACCATCAACATGGTTAACCATTTTTCGATTAACCATATATCGGTTTTTGGTTAACCATAATCAAAAAATAAATTTACAATTTCATAATTATACATTAAAATTCAAATTATTATAATAATTACTATAAATACAATAAAAATGAATAAATTTATTTGCAATCCTATGAGACATGGTGCATTTATAATATATTCAAACAATATATGAAATGTATGGGTATTCTTGTAGATTGGATCCATGGCTCCTCATTATTGAGTAGTTCTATTCACACCCCTTTGATATCTCTACGCACCCCACACAAATAATTCCCATTATTATCTTTACACCCCATTCCATAAAAAAATTTTCCCATCCTAACCCTATCGACACCCCTCAAATTTGTTCCCCCAAACCCCCCAAACCCATCCTCCCCATTTCTACCAAAACAAAACCCCCAAATCCGGAGAACCGACCATCCTCGCACCCGTGAACCCACGATCCTCCGTACCGAACCGTGAGAACCTCCAAACTGAGATCATGTTTCTTTCATCACCCAGCTGCTTTGGTTTTTCCGTTTGTTTGCAGTCGAACTGTGGTTCTGATTCGAAACATGAATCTGAGCGTCCGGATTTCATTGAATCCGGTAGCATCTAAACATTTCGGATTCCCGATGTCCGGATTTATTGGTTCTCTCCGGATGTGCAGGATGTCCGGAATTCATTTAATAATTCGGATTTCACAATGTCCGGATTTTTGATCTTCACCGGATTTGATTATGTCCGGAATTAATGCATTTGACCGGATTTAATGATGTCCGGATTTAATGCAATTTTCCGGATTTAATGATGTCCGGATTTAATTAAATTTTACGGATTTAGGGATGTCCGGATTTAATGCGATTTACCGGATTTGATGATGTCCGGATTGATTGTACTTAACCGGATTTGATGATGTCCGGATTGATTGCACTTAACCGGATTTGATGATGTTCGGATTTGATTTCTCACAAAGACTATTGTAATTTAGATGGTATTATATAATGTAGAGTGCACTATGAATCTCTTACCTAATGTGCTCCGAAGATTTTGTGGCGAATCTCGAGTCCACATGATTATTAGTCATATAATTCTTCGCTTAATGCAAGCAAATTTATAAATTTATATGAGAAAATAGTGAACAATAACTAGTAACTTATATGAGAAAATAGAACAATAAATTCAGTTAAGGCTTGGTCAGAAATGGGAAGTTGAGTAGGTCATTTTAAGATTGTATTTACCCAACACATACATAATATCATTTTCTTCAATCTCTCATTCTTTCTATTAATTAACTAATCAGATTTTTATATAATTTTAATTCCTCTAAGCCAACCCCAAAAATATGGTTCTTCGTTTAGTTGTCTTTTTATCATTCACAGAGGTGCCTAGAAAAACATATGGAGGTGTGATTGTTTTGATGTGGAAGTGCCTCATCCCACTTGGAATTTTTATTGAATGATGAGATAAATCCATCATATCAAAATCTTAACCTCCACCCAAAATAAAAAATAAAAGTATTACTATTCCAACTATATTTTTCCAGTAGACATTGTACGAGTGATCATCCCTACGCATATTTTTATTTAATGATGATATTATTTAAGTTATCAATGTTTATTTTCTTTGAAATAGATATGCCACCACGTACTCGAGGAGGATACATCTGAAGGCAAATTTCGGCAGACGACCTACCGGATCGGTTTTAGACGATCGGTCTAATCGAGAGGTCAAGCCGCCAGTTGCATCCAGATTCGCTGATATCCTCAAAGCATGATAGGATGAGCATGAGGAGGTATTCGAGGGTGCTCCTGGAGGACCTATTGATAGATGTATATTGCGGAGTTTTGACAAACATATTGCAGCAAAGATATGGTTGGGAGAGGTAAACAATCATTGTCCAAAGCTATATATATATATATATATATATGTTAATTTTAGTTACGTAACTTGAATCTGTAATTCTATTTGCCATTTTATTGTAGGATCAAGCACCATTGAAATTGGTCAATCATGGCAAAGTCATGGCTTATGGGAGCTTAGATATGGAGAGGTCTCGTATTTGTGAGACTTACATCGATTCGGGTTGGCATCGCTGGACTAGTCAAGCAGCCATCGAGTTGCGAGGAGACCGATGTTGTCAAGATTTTGTGAGCGGTGGCAGCCAGAGACCACGACATTTCATATGCCGTTTGGTGAGATGACCATCACATCAGACGACGCCGTGATCCATCTTACATATACCAAGCATCGGATCACGATATCATTCCCTACAAATTAGCTTCATGGACGTGCCAATGCTTTATTGGTGGAGTTGTTGGGCACTACCGACGACGATCTGTAGAGAGATCTGAAAGGTCGCTCTCCTTCGCCTCGACCACTGTATCGAGACTCCGACCATTACTTGACATGCGCTCATCCGAGATGATGTAGTGTTTCATACTGAAAGCTTCTTGTCTATCCGTTGGTTGCACTCTGATTTCATTTGATAAGAGTGCAACCAAAGGTCGCAGAGTGTACTTGGAGCACCTCGACCTCAAAGATGGTTGGTAGCTATGCTTCGGGGTGCAATTGCTCTTGGTATACCCGCACAGTAACTCGACTACCGCGACTGTGCTTGAGGTGCGGCGCTTAGGTGGCTACGTGGACCCTTTTAAGGTGTAATGATTGATGATAATTTTCAACCGCTTGTAGATAATTTTCAATGTTTATCGATGATATACTGATATTAATTTATCTTATTGATTATGTAGGCCTCGGATTTATTTAAGCACTTTCCGAGATGTTTTCTTCTCCTAGATATGTCGTATTAATCGAGTCACGTCCACGGCAATCGCGCCGAGGCCGCACGTGATTCCGCATAGTTTGGTACGGGTTCCTGAGAGACTCCGATCGATTGCAGATTCTGCAGGGTCTCGCTCGGGAGCCATATAAGATCACCGAAATGGCACCCCTCTCCCGGGAGCATTAAAAGGTATTCGATGATAGTGCGGATACAAGCCAGTGGTTTACATCATCCGAGCGGGTCTTACGCCGCCATTATATTCGACCATTCCTCCGCGGCCTTTCACACCTTACCGAATTTAATCGCAGTAGCTTATTGGCTCAAGATTGGGAGAGATGCACGGACACTCCATCGACCGATCGAGTCGAGGTCGACGATGCCTATACTCAGGCTCAGGAGAGAGTGTACCAGAGTATATGGCCTGGTATGATCGCATATCGTGACGTGATCGCTCAACCCCTACGCCTTAGATCGTGCTCTACTTACTGCATGCACGATCCTCTTCGCCTCACATGTTGCATCTACCAGTGATATTGTAAGTTAAATATGGACTTCGTTTGACCTAGTAATCTAAATTGTACATAATTTGATACTTAACTTTATTATATTACTAATATTAAGTTCACATATTATTTATGTAGCGTATTGCCAGAGCATTGACTTCATTGAGGCATGTGATATCTGGGGGAAGAGACCAGAGTGCTGATTATTTTTGGGGTGCACTGAACGAGGCGCATGACATACTTTCTGGGCCAGATGAGACGACAGCATCTCACAGCACTCCATCACCAGCTCCAGCATGTCATAGCACACCATCACCTGCTACGCATCCCTTTTTTAGCCCTCCCACTTTTGTCTATCCTCCACCAGAGATCGCTTGATCCTCCACCATCATCGATGATCCTCCACCACCGGCCAGCCTTCCTCCACCAGCCTTTCCATTCGCTCCTCCAAAGACTCCAAGATCGATCCTTCAAAGACTCGTGACCGGATTCTACCGCATCTTACTACTGCTTTTATGTTCCTGCTCTCAAGCAGGAAAAAGACTTAGTTTTATGTTTATGTATTACTTGTTGTGACTTTTAATGTTAAATAGATAATGTGTGATTAATTGTATTGTATTTTATTAGTTGTTACATTACATTACCTCCTTCAGCAACCCAATAATGATTGAGATTTATTCCTGTCTTCATAAAAATGGATTAAATAACCATGAGACCACAAGATTAATGCACAGTTTAAACGAAAAGGGACACTATAAGTATGGAATAAAATAAGGATGAAGGACACGTTTGTTGTAAATACATCATCCGTCTGTTGTAAATACATCATGTTTCATCTACATCAATTGTCTCTTGTGTCGCTACATTCGAGTTCGTCCCTAGTGATGATCTAAAAGCCTCAATCCGAGGTACATAAGGGATCTCCCATCCTCGAGCACACCGGGTATTTCCAGAATTACGCCGCTTGCATGCAATCGAGGTATCGTGATGTCGAATCCGTAAATGCCCACACAAAGATCGCAAGGCGTCAAAAACAAAAATATGAAAACATCAACTTAATGACGTATTAGAATAAAATTTAACATACTGCATTTAAATGACAACTCACAAATCCAAGTGCAATCAACAGGGTGAAGTGGCGCAGGGATATTGCATCTCGGTAGATATGTTAGGCATTGGTCTAATAATTGATAAATGGATTCATCGACAATATTGTACCGTGAGCGTCAAATGACCCATGTCGTAAAGTCATCCATCTATCGGCGGAGCAAAAGAGTCAAAACCATGATAATGAATAAACTAACTCGAAGAACACTCCATTAATCGATCCATAAAGTCGAACATTACTCATCATGAAAAGTGTGAAGCCCACGAATCCAAATCGCGGTCGAACCGTTTCCCATCCGCCTTTCCCCTATCTCTAGTAACCCAAAGAATCGAAAGCGACATCCATAATGACCATCCGCCTTAACATCCACGCATGTTCACTATATGTTCACTTATTTGATGGAAAACACTAATGCACTTCAATTTTTCCTTCTAAGATTCTCTACCTTTAACATGCAAGTGGTCGGAGAAGTACTATCATGACTCAACAATTTCAAATAAAGAAGGAGATCGTTTGGTATAAATTGATTTTCAACGAGACGACCCACCCTTACCCTTAACCTTTCTCAAGTGGTGGACACATACAACAAGCAGGTGGCGTTAACTCTCCTCAACTTCCTTTAATGCTATTTACCTCGCCTCATCGCACTCAAAGAAATTGTCTCAAAATACTCATCAACTTCGCACTAATTGTCAACTCGTGACGAGACATCGGTTTGGCCACAGATCCAACTCTCCAATGGAGAATGCACACTATCAAGGGAATCAGGCGGCCTTCTTTGATTAGCTCAGTCTGCGGCGCGACAAGGGCAACCCATATGGAGGTCTCCGTTAACGCAACCATATAATCTTATCAATTTCAAACTTGAGTTGCCTTTAAATTCCATCAATATCATATTAAGTGAAGCCCAGATACCATACCCCGCACTTTAACATAGCATCGTTGAATTGATGTTCAACAATTAAATACTTCTCTCAAATGAAGCTTTGATTTCCGTGATGTCAGAACTCAATAAGAGCATTTATTACATTCCAAGAACTCTCGAAATCCCCTTGAGATGAACCAAGATGTCTCTTCAACTTTGCATGTGCACTCTCGGCCCTTTTAAAAAAATAGAACATATATTTGTATGGATATGTAAAGAAAAACTGTTACTAATTAACGTACCTATTCGCAGACATCAGCTTTCTAAATGCATTACTTTATCTCATCCAAGTCGCGATTAAATCTTTCCTATAAGGAGTCAACTATGACTCGCTACATATTTTATCGTCCGGCAAGTATAGTAATCGCTTGTCAATGATCTTAAATTTCTCTCGTAGTCAGCCCTCTTTCAAGAAAACACAAGGACACCCAAGCCGATATAAATGCCTCCTAATTATCTTTCGCTCAAACAACTTCTTACGCCTACATTTTCTTTGATATATGCCATCCGCATAGAAGATTTGTCGGGTAGGAAATACTAACCCACAGCCAAGCTCATTAAGGCTAACTCTATCGCAATAATGACATTAGGTAATCGATCAAAGAACAAACATTAAACTTGTAATCCTCCATCGCTTCAAGTGTAGTCAGTTTGCACGCCTACCCCAAGTATACAAACGCCATGCAAAGTCAAATTTGTCGATGTTGCCACCTACACCTAAGTGGAAGCCGATATCCGTTGGTTTTATAAGTGCAATCCATAATTAGAACATCGAAAATGCATTCAACAACCGAATAGAAGTAGGATGTGCCCAAAACAAGTCTCACAATCGCTCACTCATCCTTCCTATGCCATTCAACATATTTACATTCATTCGCTTGTTTCAAAAGAGTTGTCAGACGGCGATCTACCTAAGACTGTCAAGTAGTCGATGTTTATGACGTGCATTGTATATATTGTCTTCGAAGTAGTGCTAACATTATACTCGCTATGATTTTATGAACAGTAGAATATTCCTTGGTTTTTGCAAGTTCTTAAATCATCTTCAGACAGAAATATAGTTTCTCCCCACCAGATGTCGACCGGCCTTATGGTACTCGATTGTTTGTTTATCGATGATTGAAATCCACAAACAACTTTAACACTCCAATCATCACTACTAGTTCACTTACATGATTATCTTATTGGACAATCATTTTTTTCGTTCCCGAGTGCCTTTTAGATTCAAGTCTTCATTCGACTTATTCTTTGCATGCACATATGTTTCCACCACCGCTCTGTATAAAGGGAGTACTTCCCAACTTTTTACTATCTCCTTTATCGGATCTTTTATGCAATAACAAATCAGGTCCGTTTTCCCACATTCTAGAGCCCATTCAATCAAAGCATCCCGACCTTCTAATATCTGGATAATAACAATTTATTAATTTCTGACATGTGTGAAACAAATTACTCTAACTTTAAAAGTATTAAGTACACTCATTACTACTAAATCATCTTGATATCAATATTCTTTGTAAAAGAAATTTTTGCATTATAGATCTAAATTCATGCAAAATAAAATGTAGATTAAATACATCAAATAATGTCCGATTAAAAGCGCAAAAAACGAGGAGAATCTTTACGCCTTCTTTTTGCATGTTTTGTGAGAAAGAATTCAGAGCGTACATGTTTTTGAAGTGTTATTTTAGTTACTATTAGTGTTGATTATTAATTGGATTGGCTAAAAACCCTCTCTCTGGATATGGGATTTTTATTATTCTCATAGTACACCTCAATTTGAATCTCAGCGGTGTGTTTCTTGTCAGTTTGTAAATAGAAAAATCATCAAATGGGATTATCAAATCAGGGAACAATCAATTTATCAGGATTTCCATGTCAGAATTTGTGATAATTTCTGGATATAACAAAATGGGAATATCTTTGAATCTCATCGGATGTCACAAATCACGAATCAGGATATCACAAGTAAGGATGTGTAAAACTCAAGATAGCATCACAAATAGATTTAAACTAACTGCGGGATATCACAAATCCGGATTAAACTCAAAATACTGGATATCATAAATCAGAATTTAAACATTATCTGGGACATCACAAATAGGTCAGGACAAACATTATGGGATATCCACAAACACGAACCTGTCTTGCCAGCTCTTTCTTAGTTTCAGCGATTTGACGCCGTTCTACGCTATTTTGGCGCCATTCTACGCCTATTGATTGTTTGTTTAACGACACGAACGAAAGCTCATTGGGTCTTGAGAAGAAGAAATGAGGAAGAAAGAAGCAAATAGTTATAGAAGGTTTAGGTAAATTCAGTATTTTGAAGTATAAATTGTTTTTAATGAGATTATGAGTGAGCATGAGTTGTAAATTCTCCCCTCTCATTATTTAGTAATGCGGTTCGGTATAGTAATTTGGTAACCAGAACAGACCCAGTTGGAAGAAGGAAGAAGGAAGAAGGAAGGGGCTGTGCTGCCATTACACTTCTCGATTACCAGATTCTTTTATTTGTTTCAAAATTTAGGTAAATAATGAAACTAATTTTGAATATTGCAACCAAGGAATTAACATTAGTGAATAGTGAGCAGTCTCCATCCATTTTTCCCCCAATACATATTGAATCCATGGAGCTTCCTGAACCCCATTCCTCATTGTTCGTGCAGGCACTCTTCATTTATCTGATTTAATGATCAAGCTATTTGTCATGTGAATATTATACGATTCAAACCCCAAAAGCACAGCCTCTTAAAACCAAACCTTGTATGTGCATATAATTGGCTTCAAATCATGGTTGAAAACACATCTACATCTATGATTGAACTGGATCTTTCCAAAGGGCCCAAGGTCTCGTTACATAATCTTTACCAACTGTCAAGCTTCTCAATTGGCTGAAACAATTAAACATTTCTTTTCCTGAACGCCACAATACAAGGCTAATAAAAATTATCTCTCATGTATTAAGGAAAAGAAATGTACATATTCCTTGCGCACCTTTGATTAATCTGCCAGTGCCCTGAAGTTAACAATTGGCACTGAGGGACTCAAACTAAGCCGGATGATAACCAGCTCGCTGCCTTCAGTAACTGACTAGGTTAGCCCTCAGCATTATCAAATAAACAATATGAGGGCAGCATTTCCAAATATGTTTGCTGCACTCAATGACACAAGACAACTGTACCTATATATATATTTTTTCTATTTACATATGTGATGCTCGCAATGTGTTTTTCTATTATCAATGGTTTGATGAGTTTCGAGCTTCGGATTTTAGTTCAGCAGTATGCTTTTGTAAACAGCCTGCAGCTGAAGCGGGCAGAAAAGACATTGCAGAAGGCTGGAAGTACTACTTCAACAAAGCCGTGAAGCCCATTTCAAATTGCAGAGGGTGTATTTGAGGCTTTGGTTAATTCTCACCAGCATTTGAAGCTCTGAGTGATGGAGTAGTTCTCACTACCATCATTCTCAATCCTGCAAGGCCCTCCTCTTCGATTACTAGAGAAATATGAAACTAGACCAGGCATGATAATCTTTTCCTTTTCTTTTTATTAGTCATGCATAGTGCATCAGGGCCCGTTTGGTTCCTGTTTCTGAAGAACAGTTTTTGAAAACACAAAGAACACCAAAAACTGTTTTATAATAGATTGCTATAATAAAATGATTAATATCCCTAGTTCTATTATGTTATTAACAGAAGATATTTAGATTATCATATGATATGAACATTGTAATTGCGAAATGTCTATAGAGAAACAAACTGAATTGACTACTTTCACAAATGTTGCTTCAGAAAAAAGGCAGAAACAGGTGCAGTTTCATTAAAAGGATACAGGAACTTTGGCAGGAAATATTGAGCCATTGTGTGGAGAAGAAGGCCGGCTTGGCTCCAGGTAGCGTGATCATCATGCAACCTAAATGTTTGGCACAGAAGGCTTCTTAGTCGAGCCTTGGATTTTCCAATATCAAGGAAAATATTTTAAAATAAGTTTTACTAAGAAGCCATCTGCTATGTAATATGGAAAAGGATATTTTTGTAGGAAATGTCCAGACAACGGATCCCTAATATCTTGTCCACAGATGGAATAGTCAGTATGGTTTACAAAACATAACCAAAACACATTATCTTTGAGTGGGTTATCAAACCTACTAAGGTTGATTTTAGCCTAAAATATTGACACAAACAGCAATCTTTAACCTCCATTTGACAGATACAAATATTAGCAAATCACTTTGGCCAAGATATATGGTACAAAAGTTGTTCATCCAACATCCTCTATCTCAAATTTACACAGACTAGGGGCCAGGATTTCTGACTGGAATTTTAGGAAGTTGTCCAAGCCGGAAATTGTTTATTGTTCCAAGCCGGAAATTGTTTATTGTTCCAAGCCGGATTTCTGATGTGAAGTCAACTGAAACTGGAAATCGTTGAACTCATGCCAGTACCTGAAACACATGAAGCTCACTAGATAATTACGAATCAAGGATTTCTCACACAGACACCAACTCGGTCTGTGTGTGTAGCGATGCAGGTGAGTGAAGTGAGTGAGATAGAGAGAGAAAGTGCTCAAAGTCAATAAAATTCTCCGAAAACAAATATGTTAACAAAGGAGTCTATCTGGAACAATTAAAATATACAATTTTGTTCCAGATGATATTATCTTAGGAAGAAACATACAGCTCCTCAATTCTTTAAAGCGGCAAGATTTAACTCTAGTTCGCTCATTTCAGCATTAATTTGTACACTGTTCTTCTAGTTTCCTCAATTGCTGCTTTAGTTTCCGTTCTTCTTCTTCAATCTAAATGCACCCAAAAAGACCATAAAATTAACATGTTGGCCCCTCGAGATGGAAAATTCAAAGTGACGATATCTCAACCATTAAATAAGTACACAATTATCAGGATTCAATGCATGGAACTATTTTCAACTAAGTTAGGAACTATTTTCAACTAAGTTATTTTTTGTTACTTAAAATCACATTCAAACTGTTTCACCAAGTAACACATGTTATCATCTTCAACTCATTAATTTCAAATCCTCTGTGTGAAAATCACTATGTCATAAACAAGTTCTTTTTTTTGATGAGTAAAGCAATTTATTAGAACCAAAGACCCAATGGAACCCACAAGTAAAGGGACCTCAAAGGGAACAAAGGAAAACAAGAAAACCCACCACCTCACTTACACCCAGCCAGTCAAAAATCAATTAAAAGATCTAGGCCTATTAATTAAGTACATATTTGTGCCAGACCAATTACCAGGAATAAGGCCTTCTAATATTTGGAAGCAGAAAACTCCTGTTCCAAGATATTGTTTACTACACAAATAGTCAAAGCTCAATGTAGGCGTTGCCATCAGAGCAATAACTAGTCTCTACCCTTGCCAGTTGCCACAGAGATGAGGTTCAAACCGACTTAAGAGACACCCATTTATCCCACAATCACCAAGAGAGAGATCATAACAATCTAGCCCGCAGGGACGAAATGTAATAACAAATGGTCTATCGTCTCTACATCTTCCCATAAAAACATCATTGTGACTCTTCCGTTTTTTAGCAGTCAGAGTCAACACCTTGCCCCAGAGAGCACAGAAGCAAAGCTCATCTTGGTTAGGTTGATTATCAAAAATTGGTCAAGGAGAAAAACAGTGAATTGTTAAACAAAGCCTTATGAAAAGGTTTCACCACAGAAAAACATCTTTAACCTATAAACATCAGATGTTTTTAGTTTAGGAATTTTCATGTAAGGCTTGGAAGATTTTGAATCTCCTCCACTTTGATCATTAAAAAGGCCCCCAACAAGCTACAGGGTCCATTGCCCTGCATGGCTCCCATACCTCGGCTACAAGACCTCTTTTATTAGCCATGGCGAGGCGAGATAGACGGGAAAGAGGCCTCTTCCCCTCGACATCTTCCAGCAGTCTCCTTCCGTTCCCCTGAGAAGCGGCAAGGCCGAGGGCAATGTCATTCCTTTCTAATCTCCTTCGGACCCGGAATATGGCATCTCGAATCGTTGTTTCTTATACCTCTTTCTCCACGAGAACTTCCATAGAATGACATTTTTCCGGAGAATCCTCTTATTTGAAAGCATAATCCATTGCTTTCAGTTCTTGTTGGTAACAATATAAACTTTATATAAAATTTTAATATGTTTTACACATGAAAGTTACACAGATATCTTAAAATTAGTAAATTACTCTACATATTGGGTTCACTAACAAAGTTGAATCAAAACTTAAGAATTGATAACAAGCAAAATAAATAAATGGTGTGCATGTGCCTTCTACTAGCATGGTAGTAACGGATCACCTCTCTGCTGCGCTGATGCCATTAGTTGCTAAGTACTTCTATCATTCTACAAAAATCGTTTTTTATGAACCAAACAAAATTTTCTCAACTTAAATGTGAATTTCTTAATAAAAATTCATATTAAATATATTACCCAAGAGGTTGATAACAGAACAGTAAGTAGAATTGACAGAATGCTACATTCATAAGAATTGGGTGCCAGCAAAGCACCTTTAATTTCTCTTTAGAGAAAATCAGCTTCACTAAGAACATCACCGCCTCTCCTCCAAACGCCAGCAAGCTTCACTTATGCTTTAATGTCTGTCACATATTCAGCCTCTTGTCAAAGTTTATCAGACAGCACCCTCATGCATTCAAGGCATAAAGGTTGCTCAACCAGGAAAAGGGCAAATAAATAAAAAGATAATAATTTTTAACATCTCAAGCTCAAGAGAAGAGATGAATCCAACTTTTAGAGCCAACTGCAGAAACCATATCAAAATTCTTTGCTATTATGAAAAAAAATTAGATGGGTAAAACCTGTGTCTGGGTTGTGGAATTATCAAAGAGCACCCTTCCAAAACAAGTTTATAGTTGAGTGAAACCCGGGGTAATTCGGCTGCAAGTGCCCAATCTGACCTCCTTCAGGTGATGGTAAGTGGTTCAACTCTCAGACGTAGACTCACACTTGTACACTGAAGCAGGTGCTGGAGGTAGCATACAAAGGAATCTTAACATTGCCTTTCAGACTGGCTTGTGGGTGCAAGACAGCTCCGCCTCGAGGACGAGGACCCCCTGTGCCTAATTTCTCTGCTTGGACAACACAACAAATGAATGGTCCATATGTATTTGAGACAACACACTGCCAGCCCCATGAATCAAAGATCCCTGCATTCCTGCATGCCCTCATTCCAAATTGAAACAAAAAAAATTAATGCACATACCTAATTCACTTAAGAAGCACACACCAAAAAGTTACCATGTTTCTCTTGGCTGACACTACATATCAAAGCAACAATAAATCAAAATTGACATACTGTTTACATGCTCCAACAACTACATATAAGACAATGAAATAACGCCATACATTATCCTACTATTGGTAACGAATTTTAGCAACAAATTTTTTTCTTATATTAAACTGAAGCTAGCCTGGCTTCAGCAAAAGCTCATTTATTCTAAACACAAAACAGACCACATGTTTTACTTTGATTAATGAATATATAGCCTTCAGAAACTAAAGCAGTCCTAATTCTCCCAAGGATGCATAAGGCTTAAATTCAGAATGTTTGCTCCTCCAACACAAACAAGTCAAACACGCATATCTGAGATAAATCCACTGTTAATAGACATAGACTCTTTAGGGCAACTAAGATGCACGGAATTGATCCTAAATTCTCTCAAATCTCGTGAAAAAAGGAAACTGAAATCTCACTGTCCGTCTATTATATATCACAGTCAAATGGAGTCAATAACAGGACAGAATTATAAAACTTCAAAACTAACTCCTAAACACCCAGTGGGCATACAAAAGAAACCCCATTTTAAATATATTTTACACGTAAACTCACAAGAAACATGAATGCACTGATTCACCACATAATTCATTACAAAAAAAACCTCAAAAGACGCGAATTTGGATATTGATTCCTAGAAATTAATCAGACCCAGTTTAAAACCACAATTCGACAACGATAACAATCACAACAAAAGAACAGGAATGACGAATAAAAGATTAAACCCTAACCCAGAGCGGGAAGAGGAGTCAGGTAGAACTTCTCGGCGTAAGCATCGACGCAGACGGTGCACAGGTGGTTGTGGCGGCAGTTCTGGCAGACCCATCTCGGGAGATTCAGGTCCGAGATTTATTAGCCGAATCCTCCATCATCTTCTTCTCCTCCGTATACTCTCTCACAGGGGCATTTGCGTTGATACTCTAACCTTCTAACCAACTGCCATACTTGTGAACATAATTTTATTAATTTATTGAATTATTCATTCAAAAAATAAATAACAAAAAACTATTTGTTTATTATAAAGAAAAGGAAATTTAAATAAACTTTTCCTTCCCTTTAATTTTTAGAAAATAGTAATACTCCCTCTGTTTTTCATTTAGCATGTATGGTTCTAGAAAAAGAACACTCACAAACTCATAGTCAATATCAATTTAATATAATACAAAATATATAACACCACAATTCCAATATATTCATTTATTTCAATTTTCACCGCAAAATCTCATGATCAAGGTATGAATTTAATATAAATTCATAATTTTTCGTTAACTTTATTAATACAAATTATAAAATATAATATAAAAAGAATAACGGAAATAATGAAAAAAATAGAGCTAGAATTAATTTTAAAAAAATAATTATAATCTAATTTATTTAAATGGAACATAATATTTAAAATGAAACCTACAAATATATAATTCTCCTAAAAGATTATGTAAATTTATAAAGCTATCAACTATTATTCTGAAATTAATCAAAAAATAAATAAATTTTTAAAAAAAGAAGCTAAATTGAAACAAAAAAAAATTTTGAATTTAAATCATTATCAAAATAAATATTTAAAATATAATAATATTACCAAGAACTTAAAACTACTTGTTAAAATTATCAAATCAATTTGATTGTTCGAAATATAAACAATTATTAGAAATTATCGAGTATAAATTGAAATAAATTGTTTGATTAAAATTAAATTCAATCTGAAATGAGATACAATTTAAAAGTATCATTTATTATCAGTGTTTATCAAGTTTTAATGCAAACCCTAAAATCTGGTTAATAGAAAATAACTTTTTATAATGTGTTTTTCTTTATAAGCAGAAACAAATGTGATTCATTAAAATGTTATTTATTTTTTATCACACAAAAAACCTTTTTAATAAAGCAAAATCTTGGTAGAGGTAAAAGTCAGTAATAATTGAATAAACTGTTCTTTTTAAAGAAAAAAAATTCTTAACTGAAATCACACTTGCTTTAAAGCAAGAATTCAAAAAGTGATTTTTTTCTTTTTAATTCTTATAGGTAGTAGAATTCAGAAGTCAGCTGCCCAAAGACAAAATATCGATAATTAAGGATATATCGGTACTTGGATTTTACAGATATATCGAAATATCGGTAAATATCGGTGGATATTTTGGCCAAAAAGAAATATCGATAAGCGAAAATTAATAAAATCTTTTCCAGAGGGGTCGCAAGAAAATCTTGTTGAGCTTTATAAAAAAACGTAAATAATAAATATCTGACATTGAAAATAATATTCATTATAATTTATGAAGGTATATTCAAATAGTAATTTAAAACGAAAATGAAGACCGATGTGGGCACCAGTCGTTATTTGATGAAGAAGTCACATCTTGATGAAGATAATATTCGTAATAAGATCTTCCAAAATATTGAGATAAATCATGAAAAAATAATTTAGAGATTAAATGGGAACTTTGGATGTGTATGGATGAGTTTGTAAAGAGAGATTGTATGATTTTATGGTATTTATAAAAATTTTTTGATCAAAATAGTGATTCTGGAATGTTCTGGAAGTATTTCTAGATATTTTACCGATATTTCACGATATTTACCGATATTTTACCGATATTTTTAAAAGTATATGTGTGGCGTGCTCCACGATCTCGATTTTGGGTGGAAAATCGGTTTTGAATTTTCGTGAAAATCGGTGATTTCTGGAATTTTTCCCGATTTTCACTCGATCGATTTTTTCCGCGATTTTTCTTCGGTGCCGGCCCGAAAACGATTTTAAATGATATCGGCCCGGCCGATTTTGTTCCTTGGTCATCACTGATGCGAAGATTTTGGTAAGCAATTACAGTAGTTGTGTGGACATGAATGGTATGGGTTTATACTTTATATCCATACATGAAACTGATTTTGATTGGTTAAAAGAAGGGAAAAAATAAGTACCACATCGAACTTGAGTATAATCGTGTTTTGGTTATATTCGTGTTAACCCGCTTAATAAATGAGTCATTTTCGTGTTGCCTAACACGATTCGACCCGAATTGACCCATTTAATTATTATATTAATTAATTAACCTATTTAATAAGTTATTTATGTTAAATATGGATTATTAATTATAATTATTATTAATTTAAATAATAAAATAATAAACATGTTAAATTAAATAATCAAATTAAATGGATCGTATTCGTATTCGTGTTGACCTGCCTAACACAAATAATAAATTAGTTGGGTTTGGGTTAGCGGATGTTGTTACGTTTATTATTTGTGTTGTGTTTGAATTGACGAATATTAACACGACACGAATATGACTTATCGAAACGAATTCCCACCACTACCATTTTACCATTTTTGAGAGCTGAATCAAAATATAATTAAGTAATTAATAATATTAAAGTTGATCGTAATTAATTAAGTCCAATTTAAGATAATGCAATTAATTAAAGAAAGGAAAAAATCTAAAGAATTGTATAACGACAAGAGTAACTCTTAATATCTTAACAAAAAAATTATAATAATAATATATGTTTTATTTTTTAAACAGTTATCTATGTTTATTTTTAAATATGGGTTATCAATATATTGAAGTGAAAAAAGGTGACAAAGTACGAAAGAAATAAATAAATAACAATGGTTGGTGCAAATTTTTAACTAATGTAAATAATGTATTTAAATTCAAAGGGAGAAATATTGTTAAGAAAATACAAACTTAGGAATAATCCAGAGGTGGTGGCTGACATCAACCTGCGGGAATGCTTGGTAGATAATGTCTTATGATGGATCCATCATTTAAATCGCATACTCCGATATCAGTAGGGCCTCCATGTAAATAATATAAGTTAAAATAATCATCACAAAAGTATATAGAATTTGGTTGACATCCTATGAAATCAGAAGGTTTGACAGAAGTTGAATGATTGTCTCCCAGCTCAAAACGTCTCTAGGCGATCCCACCTTAATCCATTTGGAATCTCTAAACAATCTAAATGTACCAACTTGTAAATGTAAATCTAAATCTTGCATTGCCATAATCCACCTTCTTCATTCTAATTTATCTAACCTTCGTAGATATCACCATTGGGAATTCTACTACCATATGACTTGCGATTGATACTCATTTCGTTATACGTAGTAGAGTAAGTATGCATTTTTATTTTAATTGGGTACTTCCCGTGTGGTCAAAAAACACCAAATTTTATCTGCTGCGTAAATCCTCCATTGATTTGTGTAATAACTCTTGACCATATCATATAACCTCTTGATACGATCAAATATATATAGCATAGTGGTTTTCTAAAAATCACAAGCATCATATCAAATATATGTCAGTTTTATCACGAGATTTAATGAGCGCTAATCTAGTTTCAAACCATATATGACCATTAATACGAAATCCCATTCATATTCACATACAGGATCCTTTAGATAATACACCCCTCACAATGGAATAGTCGCTTTGGTAGCAATCTTACAAAGTTAAATGCCGTCTTCTTCAACATTTTGATTCAATTTCTTCTTCTTATCTCTGCTTCTTCTTCTTCTTCGCTATTTTCCTCCACAATTCTAACTCTCCCCTTCCCTAGTGGTTCTTCACTTATTGATATCTTCTTCCATCGCATTCTTAACATCCAGCTTTTCATACTCAAACCTTTCAAGATGAGGAAGAGTGACATCTCATCGAATTCATCAGAGTAAGCGTTTTCAATAATAATCTTTTGAGGGAGGAAGGTGAATAGATTTTCTTTGAGAAAGAGTTGAGAAGAGTGTTACTGGAAGGAATGCGTCAACAAAAATCAACGGCCAGTGAGAATATCAAGCTGATTCTAATATTGTAAGGTATCTTCGTTTGAAACTTCATGGAGGCTTTTCAGAGTGACATTGTATAAACAACGGTGATGAGCTATTATTGTGGTAGGAGCGAGAAGAAAGGAGTTGTTGGTGGGACGATCGTGATTATGGTTTTTGCGCACATGTTGAAAATTATCTAAAGCTACGGTACTTGATGGCACGAGGCCCACTGCTGAATACGTCTGATTATCATGGGAACAAGATTATCCTAATATCGTGTCGAGAAGGTTCTTAGGAAGCCATGCTTGATTTGAGCAATTTGAGGGCAAAGCCATTATTGCTAGTTCTACCTCTGACGGCAAAGGAGGGAAGAAAGGCAGAAACTATGGCGGTTGATGAGAGGAGAGAAAACCACGATTCTAATCGACTAAGTTTAGAGTTTTGTTTTGTTTTATTTTGTTTTAAAACTCTAGTTTTGTGGACATGTATGGTATGGGTTTATACTTTATATCCATACATGAAAGTTGAAACCGATTTCGATTGGTTGAAAGCATGGAAGAGAATTTTATTTGATTTTTAAATACAATTTTATTCTAGTAACCTTACATGTCCATATAAAATTATATCTTCTACTAATTTTGTAATTTTACTTCTTAATAGCATCCGGATTCCCGATCTATTTTCGCATATGGAAAGAACGTTTGTTATTTGTGCTGAAAATGGATTGGAAAGTACTACTAACTAGGAAAGGAATTAAAAAAATATTAAAAAAAATTGTTTTTCACATGGTTTTACTATAAAAATATAATAGAAAAGCAGTAATGCAATTCTTCACAATTTTATATTTTTTTAGTATTTCTATAATAGATAAATGAGCTTAAATAAGTATTTATTAAGTTTAAATCTCTTCTTGTTTTTCTCCAAATTTTATTCTCTTTCACTTTTCCTCCCTATTTTTTTTCTTTATTATTTTCTAGGTTCTAAAGAGAACTTAAAGAAAATAATTGATAAGGAATAATGAATTTTTTTTGTGAAGTCAGTCCAGTTGCAGAACTATAATTTTTTTTTTTAGGAGGGCATCATATATTTATACAATGTTTTTAAATACAATTCCTTTTTTTATATATGTGTATCGTTTTAATATACATTATATCATATAAATTAAATATATGAAATTAGTATAAATAAAAATAAAAGTCAATATAAATTCCAATAAATATATGATTCTTTACACATTCACACTTTATGATATTTCTCCCAATACGAAAAGAAAGATGTAAATGTCATTATAAATTACAATAAGAATATATGTTTCAATTTTCACAACAAACTCTCATGATCAATATCAATTTAGCATAAATACAAAATATAACACCCATAAAAATTCCAATATATTCATTTATTTCAATTTTTACCACAAACACTCATGATCAAGGTATGAATTTAATATAAATTCATAATTTTTCGTTAACTTTATTAATAAAAAAGATAAAATATAATATAAAAAGAATAACGGAAATAATGAAAAAAATAGAGCTAGAATTAATTTAAAAATAATAATTATAATCTAATTTATTTAAATGGAACCTAAGATTTATCATAATATTTAAAATAGAGCCACAAAAATATAAAATTCTTTACCTAAAGATTATGCAAATTTATAAAGCTATCAACCTATTATTATGAAATTAATCACAAAATAAATAATTTTAAAAAAGCTAAAAAACAAACACATCTAACAAGTACAACCAAATTATCAAAATAAATATTTAAATATAATATCACCAAAAAGACTTAAACAGTTCTTTAAAATTATCCAAAATCATTTATTTTGAATAAATTATCCAAATCAATTAGATTATTCAAATAGTCAAACAAATTCTTACAAAATTATCCAAATTTATAAAATTAAAATAAATTAATTTGATCAAAATTCCAAATTCCAATCCTAAAAAATAGAATAAAAATTTAAAAGATAATATTTATTCTCGGTGTTGCTCAATTTTATGCGGACCCCTAAATCCAGTTAAAGCAAAGAAAGTAACTTTTTTTATAGCTAAACATTTTCTTTAAACCGAAATCTTAATTTAATTAAAAATATTATTTCATTTTATCATACAAAAAACCTTATGTTCGAAAACCAAAATCACACTTGCTTTCTGAAATAGAATCCAAAAGAAATTGATTTTTTTTTTTTAATTCTTATCGGCAATAGAATTAGGAAGCCATGGCCAGTCTGAAGATTTTGAGGGTAAAGCAATTACGATAGTTGTGTGGACATGAATAGTATGGGTTTATACTTCATATCCATACATGAAACTGATTTTACAGTTGATTGAAAGAGTGGAAGATAATTTGGGTAACAATTAGTTTCTAAATATAATTTTATTCCATTAACGATACATGTCCATATAAAATTATATCTTGTATTAATTTTTTTTAATTTTTACTTCTAATGGAAATTAATAGCGGGCTTATTTTCATATGGAAACAATGTTTATTTATTTGTGCTGAAAACAATAAGGCTGTTTTGAAACTTTAGGAAAGAATCATGAAAGAAAATACAGAAAATAAAAATAATGCATTTTCTCAAAATTTTATATTTTTCAATTTCTTAATTCTTAGATAAACAAATAAAATAGTATGAATAAATATATAAATTTTTTTTCAATATATATATATATATATAGAGTAATTTATTGCATAAATCTATTTTATTTTCCTTCAAATTTTCTTTCATTTCACTTTTCTCTCTATTTTTCCTATGTTTTATTTGTAGTATAGAAACAAATATTGAGAGAAACAAGTATATAAAATAAATAATAGAGAGAAGCAAGTATAGAGAAACATATAAAATAATTAAAGAAAATGATTTCTCACGTTTGATTTTACTATAAAAAATATAAAAAAAATCAAATATAATAAAAATTCTTTAAAATTTTACATATTTTTAAATTTTTATTCTTTATATAATAGGAAGAAACAAATGAAATGACTTTGAATAAACATGTAAGATTAATTTATTAAGTTTGATAGGGTTTGAAAAATAGGCCTGTGACTCACTCGCCTAGCCCCGAGAGAAGCCCAGGCGGAGTGGGCTTGACGCATGGCCTTGAAATTTGCAGCAAGCTTGGATCCGCTCACCTAAAGTATTAACATGGATAATTGAAGACCCACATTACGCCGTCAGATAAATCTCGCCAATAAGGAAGTAGGATAGTCCCAGATAACATCTTATCTGCTCAATTTCGCTAAATCTCACCAGTAAGGAAAATAGGATAATTCACGATAAACCAGTTTATCACTCTGAATCAGCGGGATCTCACTATTAAAGGAGAAGGATCTCTGTAATTCTGATAAAGCTGCTCTTGATATCACTTATGGGTCAGATATCAATAATGGAAGAAAATATCTCATCGATGGAAAGAATCCTTACTACCATCGATTGGGAAAACATCGTATATATATATATCATATGTCGGGCCACCTCCTGCGGTGAAAGGTGCCTTAGCGTTCGCCCTCTAAACCTATCTTTTCTCTCGGGGAGGCCCGGCAGGCATCGGAGCGGCCACGGGCGAAGCCCCCGTCGGCCCTTCTTCTTTCTTGTTTTTGCGAGAGAGCATGGCCAGAGCACAGACGGCCCGGCAGGCGGTCTTAGTCAGGCCCAGCTGACCCCGACACGCTCCCGGCCCGATCCGGTTGAAAAAGTCCATCGGTTAAGCGCGTGTGGGAGTAACGGGTCCTTTACAAATAAAAGATGATCTCTCGGTGCGATGGTATCAACTCGAACCTTAGTAGGCGTGCGATCTCCCGAGAATGCGGGGATCGGCCGAGGCGGCGTAGGCGGCGCGACCTCGGCATGTTGAGCGCCGCGAAACCCGACATGGGCGAGTGAAACCTCAGCCTCACGGCGCGCGATAGGAGAATTAGAGCAGCGCACCGAGGGCGAGATCTGGCGACCACGGGAGGCGCGACAAACTTAATAAAGGCACATGCCTTGGCGAGTCACGAAGCTGACCACCGGCCTCCTGGTGATGAAACGGAAGCGGAATCCAGTCGAGCCAAGGGGCAAGGACCACCCCTAACCCCTGGAGAGGAGGGCAATGAAGCAATACTCGGGGCATGTTAGGCAATGAACTTAACCCCGTCGGCAAGGAGAAGGGAGATTGTAGGACGAGGGTCAAGGGCCTCAACGGGAGCTCGGTAGGTGTGAGAGGAAGTTATAAGGAGTAGAGCTCCGACTACATGGACACCACAGTATAACAAAGGCCCGGAGTCTGTTCTGACGGAGGTGCTCCGCTTTCACACCCAGTGAAGTTGAGTCACCTTAAATAGCGTTCGATGGTGCCAAGATCCACCGTCGATCATCTCGACACTTATAAGAATCAAATGGAGCTACATGGCTATCCCGGGACCACTATCTGGTCTGAGCTTTGGCTCATCACACTAAAGGTGACACTAGCTTGGTTTAACACGCTTTCACCATCGTCAATCACCTCATTCAGAGAGCTTTCCATTGCTTTCGTTTCCCACTTCATTGAAGCCAGAACATACAAGAAGCTGAGTTATCATCTACTTGACCATAGAGTTATGGCGAGGTCTTATGTCTAAAGGTTTAATGCAGATCTCTGAAGGTAAGATATGCAGATGGAAGTTCGTTATCACGCATTCATCGTTGGGTTAAGTGCGATCCAAAGTTTGATATTCTCCACGTCTCAAAGAATCCTCGGCGACATGGTAGAAGTCTTGGTTAAAAGCGGAGAAGTACGTGTGTGGCCCTCATATCAGAGAGTTTTCAACCCCGTAAAGAGCGGGACCGACAAGCGGCAAGGACGAAGCCCGGAGGAGACAGCGAGGCCAGGGAGAGGTCCCACGAAGAAGAAGAATGGTCCCAGAAGAGACGGAAGCCTCAAGACCGCTAGGACCACCTCGGCCGACGGCGACAACGTTTTTCACCTCGACGGTTACCCCTCGACGGTCGTGGTTTCGACGAGGTTACGGGGTCTGACACTAAAGTTCTGGATGGTGTCCCGGATGGTCGGGTTGACTAAAGATGCAGTCTTTGTGGTTCCGCAGGTTCTGGACATATGGACGGTGCCAACGGGAGATCAAGAATATTACGATGATGAGGTATCTCGCGCTATATCAGAGGTGGAACTGGGCCCGACAACCACCCTGCACACCGGGCGACGCTGGCATAACAATATAGAGAATCTACGCGTGATCGCGGGGATCGGGGCGGGGGATGGAAGCTGGACCATGGCGTTTCAGATCGGGAGAGAGATAATGGTCTGGCGGTGTCGAACTACCCGGCCAGACACGGCCATGTCGCCGTTTTGGATGGACACGGAGGATGTCGGCCCCATAGCCTGACCCTTTGGTAATAAGAAGCGTGGTGGCTAACAAAACTATCCATCGGGTCCTAGTCGACAATGGAAGTTCAGCCGACATCATCTTTACCTCGGCCTTCAATAAGATGGGCATCGGAAGGGAGAAACTGGAACCAGTCAACACCCACCTACGAGGATTCTCTGGGGAGAAGGTGCTGTCGTTGGGTTCAATCCAGTTAGTGCTCACTTTGCGAGACCCCCGTGTCAGGCAACAACGGCAGTAAGATTTCTCGTAGTAGACGCCCCGTCTGCTTATAACATGTTATTAGGAAGACCCTCTCTACACCATAAAGTGATTCCCTGCGCACCACATGATGATCAAGTTCCTACCACAATGAATTAGGAATGGTTCGAGAGAGGACTAAGCGCGTGGCCCGGGGAATGTTACTGCGCCTGTGAAAGAGAAAAAGTCGACAACATATCGCGATGACTGAACATGCGTGACGAGGTGAACACCAGACCTAAGCCTTCGGAAGAATTGGAGTAAATGCGGCTAGGCGACAATACTGAACGATGCCTACATAGAGCAAGCAAGGAAGACTTGAAGCCTCCTTACCCATTTCTGAGACGAGAACAAGGGCGTCTTCGCATGGAAGCGGACGGACATACGGGAGAGTTGGCCAGCAGTAATCACTCCACAAATAAGCGTCGATCACGTCCTTCAAACCGGTCAGCCAGAAAGAGCCGCTCGAGAGCCAAGCGATCAGCGAGGGGTGACAAGCTCCTCCGGCGGTGGCAATCAAGGAGGTGGAGTACCTAGAATGGTTAGCGGCGTCGTGCTCTTCAAAAGCGAGCGGCAAATGGCGACTTTGCATCAACGACAGCGTCAGTGAGCATGCCCATAGGGCCCGAGTTTCCCTGCGCGCGACCGACCTCATACGTGATGCCACTATGGAAACCGTAGACTCATAGTTCATGGAATGGCTTTCTCGACTACAACGGATCAGCATGGATCCTGACTGACCGGGGAAAAGACCTCGTCGATCACGAGGCGAGGGACTGTGCTATCAGTAATGCCTTTTGGGCTAAGAACGCGGGCTACATACGGAGGTTAGTGAACAAGATGTTCGAAGCCGGATAGGGGCATCCATGGAGGTGTAAATAGATGACATGTTGGTGAAATTAACCGTAGCGGAATTATCATAGCTCATCTGCGAAGCATTCGGATCTTGAGAGGTACAACATGAAGTTGAATCCATCGAATGTGCCTTGGTCTCAGCCGGAAAATTCTTAGGGTTTATAGTCAGCAGCCAAGGGAGTGGCGAACCGAGATAAAATAATTTGTGCTTTCGACATCGCCCACCATCGAACATAAGGAGGTCCAATGTCTAGCGGAAGAATAGTTTGCATTGACGATTTGTATCGAGAGCCCGATAAATGTCATCCCTTCTTCCCGAGTTCTAAAGCTTTTCAATGGGATACACATTGGCGAAAAGCATTCTCGACATTGAACTTATGCGAGCTCTCCCCGTTCTGGTGAGCCACTTTGAGGAGGAAATTGCGCCTCTGTGCACAGCGTGTCGATTTCGACGGTACCGTCATATATCGGAGACAAAGGCCAGGAGTACAACATCATGTCTACTATTCTTGTTAGGAAGGCGAGGAGCAAGAGAGGTACCCGAGGATGGAGCGATCTGGATTTGGTAGCAGTGGCTAAAACTCCACCCTTATTTCCAAGCTCCTTGCCATTGAAGTCATACGAATGCGGAGTGAGTAAGTGCTACACAAACCGATGACCTCGGGAAGGTTGATGAAGTGGGCCATAGAGTTAGCGCGTTCGACATCGAGACCATAAGCCAAAAGCGCAATAAAGGCGGGGTCTTGAGACCACCATCATGGAGTTCACCTCGCGAAGCTGCTTAGAAGGCACACTGATGCGACATCCCCATCGGAAGCTATCCATAGGCAGAGTGCCAATTCTCGGGAGCGGAGAATAGGACTAATCTTTAACATCCGGAAGACGGATCTCGAATATGCACTCGGGTTTGTGTTACAAACCTCGACAATAAGTATAGGGTCATCATAAGCGAGGACTCAACCTCGCCCATTCTGTAGGAAGTGACCAGCTCGAGGTATGCGGCGACTCAGTTAGTAATGC
This sequence comes from Tetrastigma voinierianum, assembly GCA_016808115.1. Classification (NCBI taxonomy): domain Eukaryota; kingdom Viridiplantae; phylum Streptophyta; class Magnoliopsida; order Vitales; family Vitaceae; genus Tetrastigma; species Tetrastigma voinierianum. Next base: position 22,804 of record JAEQBH010007497.1, on the reverse strand, counting down.
ATCGGATAGAAGACACCTACGAGGCCCAGGTGAGAAAATGATCATACTAAAAAGGTATAAGTTCTTGAAAAGTTACGTCTTGGTCGAGGTCGGACACATATCAGGCTTGAGAATTCTGAGCGATGCCTTGCAAGGCGCGCGGCCTCACGGGAAGGCCTCGAGCCTAAGGCCTCATTAGCTCGGTTTATTTGAGCTCTTGTTTCGGGGAAGGCCTTAAGCGGCCAAGAGCCTCGGTAGCTCGGATTGTCGAGGCTCGCCCGGCTCATAGAGGCCTCTGCGCCCAGAGCCTCGGTAGCTTAGTTTGCTTAGAGGCTCTTCCCGACTCGGGAGGCCTCGGCGCCCAGAGCCTCGGTAACCGTTGTCGAGCTCTTCGGCTTAGGAAGGCCTCGGCGAAACCTCGATGGCTCGGTTGCGAGCTCTTGACTCGGGGAAGGCCTCGGCGCAGAGCCTCGAGTGGCTCGATTTGTCGAGCTCTTGACTCGGGGCCTCGGCGCCTAAGAGCCTCGATAGCTCTGCGGGAGCTCGCATTTCGGGAAGGCCTCGGCGCCCAGAGCCTCAGTGGCTTAGTTTCCGGGCTCTTGACTCAGAGAAAGGCCTCTCAGCGCCAGAGCCTCGGTGGCTCGGATTGCCTGGCTCTTGACTCGGGAGGCCTCGGCGCCCCCCGAGAGCCTCAGTGGCTCGGTTACAAGGCTCTTGACTTAGGAAGGCCTCAGCGCCCAAGAGCCTTAATAGCTCAGATTGTCGAGCTCTTCAGCTTAGGAAGGCCTCAGCGCCCAAGAGCCTCAGTAGCTCAGTTTGCAAACCTCTTGGCTTCGGGAAGGCCTCGGCGCAGAGCTTGTTAGCTCACGGTTCTTAGGAAGCTCTTGACTCGGGGAAGGCCTCGGCGCCCAGAGCCTCGGTAGCTCGGGAAGGCCTCGGCGCGGGGCCTCGGCGGCTGATGGGCGCAGGCACCCAGGCCCGGCGGCTCGGTTTGAAGCGACAACTACCAAGCTCGAGGCCACGTAGCCCGAAAGTGAGTTGACTCAAGCGGTTAGCCCCTGAGCCTCGGTGGCCCGGTTTGAAGGCGCTTCGGCTTCTCCAGCGTGAGCGTACGACCCGAAGAGTCAGTTTGCTTTCGGGCGGTTAGCCAGCGCGACCTCCCGGTAGCCCGAGTTTGAAGAGATCGGCTACCATTTCGGGCCCGCGCTGACCCGAGTCGATTCGGCTCAAGCGGTTGGCCCACGGGCCTTAAGCGGCCCTAGTTTGAGCTGATTACCCGGCTCGGGCCCACCTTGACCCGAGTCGGTTGCTTTCGAGCATTCATCCCACGGAGCCTCAATAGCTCAGTTTGAAGAGCTCATCATCTGGCTCGGTTGCGCGTGCTATCGACTCAGAAGGCCTGGCGCCACAGCCTTAGCGACTCTGGTTGCGCCAAGCTCATCCCGGCTTAGGAAGGCCTCGGCGCTGGAGCCCGTATTTCGGTTGGAAACCGTTGCGACTCGACCATGTAGCGGGCGGTTCGGCTCGGGCGTGGCCGGGCCTCGGTAAAGACAAATTTTGAAGGCTGTTGCTCAACTCGGGCCATGCGACCCGGGGCGAGTTCGGCTCGGGCATTATTTCGGGAAGGCCTCGGTGCGGGAGACCCGACAACTCCCGGTTTGAGCCGAGCGCCGGTCGGGCCATGCGACGAAGTCAGGTCGGTTCGCTCTGAGCGTAGCGAAGGCTTGCGAAATAGAGCGAAAGTGGTGAGATAAAATTAATATTCATTAGGAAAAACACATATGTCACGGGTCCCGAGCCAGAAAAAAAAAAACACGACAACAGCGGCGAATGTGTGCGGGAGATCGGCATGGAGGAAGGAGCAGAGGGTGAAGAAAGGGAGTGGGCCTCAGCGGGGGTATCGGGTTCTCCCGGAATGAGTAACGGAAAGGGACTCTTCCCACTTTTTCCCTTGGCCCTTTCAGGGATGTCGAAGTTGAGGTCGAGGCCCTAGGTAGGCATTAACGACCTTCCTGCGAAGGCAAGCCATGGCCCATTGTGTGGCCTTGGCCCGGGGGTCGGTTGACTACCGTGACCGCGGAGTCTGAGTGGATGTCGGGTTGCAGGCTCCACTTGAGAATCGGGCGGGAGTCTCGCTGTGCGGGGGTACCTGCGAATACAATACACACGTATCACATCCCCGAAACGATCAGTATATGCGGTATATATCAATATATAGTGTCTGACCACTTGGGCTATATGCAATACTCGATATGCATACCCTACGATTGACTATATATCCCTGAGAGTTCTGATATTTGCTCTTAAGCGATACATACATACAAAATTAGAAATTCTAATACATGTATACATCGAAGCCCTGACCCGGCTTTCTTCTATACGACCTAAGGGAATGAGCTAGTCACCTTTCGCCCCTTCCTGTACACCGTAAAAGGGGATCCACGACGGGGTGAGCTAAAAACTCGGTAGGAGATTCGCCCTAAATTGAATCATACCACTAAGTGCGATTACAATGTTCAAAGTAAACACACATTCAATGATCATGATCCTACTTGAATGTCTACTGTTGACTGAGATCAGAGTCCTCATAGGCTTCTCTCACGCTCCCTTTATACCTCGTATGAGAATTATTATTTTATTAGTGGGCAACCCTCCGATGAATATATATATCAATTGGGCCGCTCCAACGATTGATATATATTAATTGTTTGTGGACTACCCTCCGATGAATATATATATCAACTGGGCCGCTCCGACGGTTGATATATTATTTAATTTGTGGACTACCCTCCGATGAATATATATCATTTGAGGCGCTCAGGCGGTTGATATATTATTTAGTTGTTTGCCCTCAGATAATTAACATTTGAACTACCCTCAGACCTTTTCTCTAGACTTGTCTCATGCTCATCTAAATCCTAGGGTGTTCTGAATTGCATATGAAATGCATGTATCATGAGTTCGATACAGTCTAAACACGTACAGAAATATATAAACATGAATATCTTTACATAAAATTTGAATCTTTGAACATGTTAGTATGTAATTTTTCATTTCCAAGCAACAAAATTAGCGCTTGGGCTAATTATCATACCTGACGATTTAATTTAAATCCCACTGAGCCGAACTACATATCTTTCCACAAAAATACATTTTAGAGAACACTATCTCGGGAATAGTAGAGCCCTCGGTTTATTCAGAAAAATCCTGACTCAGCCAGTTCTTAGTAGACCGAAATCAAGGCCATTCGGCCATTGTATACCGAGCAAACAACGATACCTGGAAATTAACCTGAGCCCATCATGGTGAACCGTCGGTAGTGGAGCAGCCGCGAAATTTGCTCCGTTCTCCCGAAAATTTTATCAATTAGGTCCCCCATGTTTTGGGGCCGTCAAGCGACAATACTCGGCGCGAAGCAATAAAGCTTAGTAATAACGCTTAAATAGGAATAAAAATCCAAGTAGGGGAGAATCCTGCCTCGGAGTTTGAGGAAACTCCACAATTAAGGTCCTGTAGCTCTTGGCGATAGAACGTTAAAGCCTTTAACTCGTCAGAATCCGTGGTCAGATTTTAGGGATCTTGGAAAACTGCTGCTTTCTCTAAAAGCTCTCAAAATGGTAATATTCTAAATCTGGCTTTACGCTCACGTTTTTGGCTCTTGGGTTTTAATTGAAGAGGTCACTATTCCTTATTTCGTCATCTTGTGACTTAAAAATCAAATTCATGTAGGCCGCCCATGTCACTGTTTTGCAGTTTGATATTCGGCCTGCCTCCAGTAGGTAGTTTTACGTCGTTTCTACACTGCATCACAACCCATAGTGATCGTATTATATGTGCGCTTTGTGTCGAAATTCGATTCTGGCCTTGGCGATCTTATCGAAGCGTGTCGACTTATTTGTCTCGGAAAATTACGAAATTTCGTGCTAACTGGAATTTCGCGAGACGATTCCAACGGTCTGTCCAGTTTAGTCATCCAGTCACAGAAATTAGTCGGTTACAGCAGTACAATTTTATGTCGAGTACGATTTTGCCACTTATTCAGTGTAATTTCTCGGTTCTTTACATTGAGTACAGGCCTAGTCCACCAGTCTCGTATAACCCCGTCCACATGAACACGAGTCCTCTTACTATGAAGGTCTACTCGCGACCCGTGGCAGCACCGCCGGTTAGGCGTTCCATGGGAGAGCTGTGGCGCCCGGAAGCCTGCGACGAGCTCCGTCTACTTGTATTTGTTTTATTCTGTGACTCGTCTCTAGCCCGCATCTGACTCCCCTCACAGACCCTATTTCGCTACGAGATGTAAACATCCTCGTACTGACCATGCGAAGCTCGGTAGCGGGGCCGCTGGCCGTCCCCCAGCCTCAGGCCAAGTCACCTTATGCACGGCCTGCTTGACCCATCCCGGGCCTCCGGCTCGACCTCGGCCAAGCTCTTAAAATTTATTTCCTAGCCCCTCACTCTTCTCTACCCTCGGCGATCTTGCGCCCGTGAGGTATGCCTCAAATCGGACTTATGCTTCGCGCCTCTCGGTCATTACTCTGCACGGGTCCGTGACTTAGCCGGCTCGAAGTAAAGTACCTGCGCCTTGTAAGGCTACGAGGCGGTTGACGCGACCTCGTTGGATTGGCATTGCAGCTAAGCTCTTTAGATGGTAGCCCACCCTGCACACCCATCACGGGATCGGTGACTGAGTTAAAATCGGACACGGCGAATCGGGAACTTCTGGGAGGCGACCCCCTGGAGGGTGGAGGTTGGGTTCCTCGACCGGACGAGGCGCAGGCCTCTTGGTCGAATTTTGAGGATGGACGAGGCAGCGCCGACCTCGGCTCGGCATTGAGGAGCGAGTACCATCCCGTTAGCTTGGAGCCACTTCCTCTTCCAGCTCTTTGCGCTCGAGGAGGTGGCTTCCCGACCTGCGTCGGGATTCCAAGCGGTGATAGGCACTGACCTCAGCGGATGTTGACCCTTCAGAGAGTCTTTTGCGCTGCGTGAGAACAGGAAACGAGTACGAACTCAGGCTTTAGGGACCTCGATCGAAGCGACAACACTTGCCGATGTTTGGGCGTGGGTAGAAAGGGAAGAAGAAGGCGTGAGTTTGAACTTTACCCCCAATGGGCCAGTCCTTCTCAGCGAAGTCACAGTTTCCTCTTCACGCTCCTAGACTTCCGGGACAACGTCTCCACCCGAGCCAGAAGCTCTCCCTTGGTGGGCTTGACAATGCAGAGGCTGACCCGGGATGAGTTCATGGCGGAAGGAGGTGTAGGCCTCGCGGCATAGCGGGTAGACCTCGAAGCAGAGGAGTCCGAGAATATTCAGGCACAAATGACTCAGGAGTAGGTGCACGGGAACACCCAGCGACTCTGTGATGACCATATCTTGGGTGAGATGGGTTGAACACGAGAGGCAGTCAATGCGGGAATTAGAGATACCCGATGAGTTCGTAAAGGCTATAAAAAACAAAGCGATACTCCATGGAATTCTCGGGGTAGTCAGTGACAGAGGCATGAGGTATCATCTGTATTGAGGTCAAGCACTCCCGATTGCGCTCTAGCGAAGAGTATGTTCTTCAAAGTCTATGGGAGGGACGGAAGGTGTGATAATTAGAGAGAACCAGAAGCGCTGGATAGATAAAGAAAGCCCTCGGAGGCCTCCTTGACATTAAAAAGATCCAGGAACATAGCTATGCTGGGAACACTAAAACCCTTGTCCCTGAAGAGAACCATTAGCCCAGTTAGAATACCCCAGAAATTGGGCGCAAGTTGAGAAGGTGAATCTTGAAGTGTTGCGAAACTCTTTTTATGAAGGGGTCTGGAAAGCGAGTGGTCATCGGCCACCTCGAAGAAACACACCATCTTGGGTACTTGGATCACGTAACAAAGAGTCCAGCGTCAGAGGACAGGACAGGACGCAAGGAGGCCTATAACGCATGGCGAAGTGGCCCCATACAAGGGTGGGCTGCTGGGTCCATTTAAAGCATTTTGTACGGAGGACTTCAGATATTCCGATCCCATGGGATACTTAATCCGTCAGGTCTCTTGCCACCTTGTTCGAGGAAGGAGGGCTCCAGGGCGTCTCGAAGATCAGCTTCTGTTGCGGCCCGGTCGGGAGGAGAGCCTCAATCTACAGACAGCCAATAGAAGTCACCTCAGTCGCAGGAAGAAGAGCAACCCGGACCCATGGTAATAACAAGTAGTAAGAATAAAACCTAGTCAATCTAGCCCTAGCACCTCGCTGTATTACTCGAAAAGACACCGAAGGGAGAAAGACGCACCCGAAATAGAACGAAAAAAGCTATCTCAAGCAAGACACCAAAAAAAAAAAGGACTCACATACAGAGAGGTTCGAGGCCAGATACTAAGGGTGAAATTAGAACTCACTAAAAAGTAAAGTAAAAGCTTCAGGATCAAGGGAACACAAGGCGAACGATCAAAGGATATCTACGGAAGAAACAGAAAGAAACTGAAAGAATTGGAAGAAATGAGCTCGAGAACCGAAAAGTCATCATTATCACGAACTTATATAGGCGGCGATAAAGCCCTAAGCGATCCGACCCGGCGAGACATTAAATCACACGATCGAGAAAGCGTTACAACCCTTGCCCACACACACATTACCTGAGGTAGGGAGGCAGCGATAGGAGTTTGAAAAATAGGCATACCAGGCAGCTCGCCTTCTTTAAGAAAGAGAGGCAAGCCTAGTGAAACACCTAAGCCCCTAGCGCCAGCCCAAAATGAAAGCCCAGTCCGCTCGCCCTAAAGGCCGATAACATGGATAATTGGGAAGGCCCACATTACGAATCGGACTAAATCTACTTGATAAGGGAAGAGTAGGATAATCCCCAGATAACATCTTATCCACATGGTCCATTAAATATCTTGACAAGGAAAATAGGATAGTGAATCAGTGACTTATCCTGCCGGATCGAAGCGGGATACGATAAGGGAAGGATAATTACCTCGATAAGCGCTCCCTTGATATCACTTATTAAAATCGCAGAATCTTCGATAAAGACGGAAAATACTCAGCATTCGTGGAAAGAATCTTTGCTACACCATCGATTGAGAAGCATCGCTATATATATATACTATATATATATATCGGGATAGCCCCTCGAGTGAAAGTACGTGTGGACCCCCAATTTGGACATAGGATTTTTTTCCTTTATGGGAGAAGCGATCCGCATTGAAATTTACTGAGAGAGGTGTGGACCCGCGTTTGAGGCTTAGGATTTTTCGCTGTGGGAAGTAATCGCGTTAGTACGAGGAAGGCGCTACTTTTCCCTTATAAAGGGGTCCTCTCCACTTGATTTGAGAAAGAAGAGGAAAAAGGAAAGCAATGACTTTAACCATACAAAAAAGATTGGGGACACTAATGACCTTGATTAAATAATTTTTTTTGGAGAATATATTAAGGCATGGACACATATAATTTAGTAGTAATGATTCAGCTAAATTTATTTTCTTAAGAGTATGGTTCCCCACATTAGTGGGAGATCTAGGAGTGGTCTCAGTTTAAAAGTTTGAGTGCCTTGGAGGGAAATCTTGGTTCGAGCTGATTTTGGGAGGCAATCGACTTTGGAGGCGATTTCGAGTTTGAGGCGGTTCGGTGCGTGGGCTGCCGTGCAAGGTATGTTTTCTTGACTTTCTTTTATTCTTAACTTATATAGTTTTTTTATTGTCTTGTATATATATATATATATATATATATATATATATATATATATATATATATATATATACCTATATATATTAATCATTTAATTTATAGTCTTATTTTATTTTCCTTGTAATTATATTGTTGCTTTTTGTTTATTTAATTAAATTAGTTTGTTGTTGTTTTTTCTTTTAAATTTATTTTCCTTAACATATGGACTATCTCCCACCCTTAATTAAATAAAATCCCAAATTTTTTTTTTTTTGAATTTTCATTTCTCAATTTTAAGTGTCCAAATTTCAAATTTCAAATTTCAAATTTCTCATTTTCTAAAATTCAAATTTTCAATTTTAAAATTCAAGTCCTCCAAATCTCAAATTTCAAATTTCAAAATTTCAATGTTTTAATTTCAAAATTGCAAATTCCTAATTTCAAAAATCAAATGTCATAATTTCAAAATTCAAGTTCCACAATTTAAATTTCGATTTTAAAGTTTATAATTTCAAATTTACAAATTCATAATTTCAAATTGACGTCCCGATTCCGAATTTGAATACCGATTTCGAGGTCGGTACAGTCTTAAATTTGAAAATCCATAAATTTCATTCAAGTCCCAAAAAAATCTAAAATTTAATTTATTGGCTTACAATTTTCGAAAACATTTCAAACCGGTCTTCAAAAATCACCAAACACCACGGTTAATTCTGATTAGATAAAATGGAATGTCTTGGGGAGTTAATTTGTGTAACATATAAATGGGCTTGGGTGGGGCCCGACGTTCCATATATCATTTTAATAAATAATTTGACATATGATTTATAACAATTTTCTAATTGAATGTGAATAGTTTGTATTTTGTTATTGTCTTAATATTTGTTTCACGTTGATATGACTTTTAACGTACCGTCAGTGCGGCATTTTTCTCATCTGACTTTGCTTGATTATTTATTTATATATGTCTTGCATGCTTTTGTATTGTTATTGCTCATCTTCGGTATTCATTAGTTGATTAGTCAAAAGTCATATTTTTCTTAGTTTGTTTAGTAGAGACCCAGGCACAGGGGCAGAGAGTGCTACGCTTCCATCGTACCTTCGATAAGTAACGACCCCGGGACCCTAGACTCGGTTTTCGGACTTGCCTTTTCTTATCGAGGAGTCATTTAGGGTTTTTAACTCTTATTTTGTTTTCCTTTTTAAAATAAAACAAAATGTTGCGACTCAAACCGTTTATAAAAATGGTTTTTAAATAAAAGCGAGCCTCGCCTTTTTAAGTGAAAGCATAATAGTAAAAAATGCGGGGTCCATAGTCGCATAAACGTTCGCCACCAGTAGCCTATCTTTTCTCTCGGGGAGGGCGAGCTTGGCGTCGGACGGCGTGAGGCGAAGCCGCCGCCGACCACTTGCTTGCTTTCTTTGTTTTTGCGGAGGGGAGCAATGCTGGAGCCTGAGACCGGTGATAGCGGTCTGGTCAGGCCCAATGACCCAGCCTTTGTTCAACCAGTCCGATTAAGCCAGCATCATCAAAGTTTAAACCTCTTTTTATCTTTTTCCAAATTTTATTTCTTTCTACTTTCCTCTTTATTTTCTTTTCTTAAATAGTTTACAGTTTAGAGCGAGTCTAAGAAAATAATTGATAAGGAAGAATGAATTTTTGTGAAGACCTCTATATTTATACGATTTAGGAATAAAGAACACACCTTAAAAGAGTTGATTAATGATTTAAACATATTTAATATTTTATTAGGGCCGTATATTCATTGTAGGTTGGTAGTTTTGTTTGTTCATTTATATTCTCATTATGAAACTTTTTTATATAGAAATTTCATCTATTTTTAGAATTTTTTTGAAACTTATGGATAAATTTTTGAAATTTATGAGTATTTTCCTTTTGCCCTCTACCCTCGGGAGGAAGCAAGCAGAGAGATGGAGAATATGTTGGGCATGATGGGAGAATATGTGTGATGGCAAAAAAGAGGGAGGGCTTGGGTTCCGAAAGCTTAGGAATTTCAACAAAGCCCTTATAGCTAAGCAAGCATGGCGACTATTGATTAATCCGGGCTCTTTGGTGGCATCTATGGTGGCATCTATGTATAAAGCTAGGTACTACAAAAACTCAAATCTGCTGGATACAATGAGAAGCTCAAACCCTAGCCATATTTGGAAGAGCATTATGGCCTGATACAGGGCGGTGCAAGGTGGAGAATTGGTAATGGTGAGAATCTAGAGATTACTGATCCATGGCTGGATGATACAAACCCCACCCCAAGGCCTTAATTAGCTCAAAGTTTGCTGTCTGATGGATAATATATATATATATATATATATATATATATATATATATATATATATATATATAAATAGAAGAATATTTAATATTTACCTAGTGCAGTAAAGTGTTCATCATAAAACAAGCATAAGTTTGTTATTAAAGTGTATTCAAAAACATATTATCTTATAGCCTACGTAAATATAAAGATATAAAAAATTTTGTTATTTTTTTGTAAAAGATAATAAAATATTATTTTAAGCATTTTATTTTAGTATATATTTTCCTCATATTTTCATTTCATCGCTGTCATTTCCCTCGTTCCCTAACATTTTTGAACCAAATCCAAATATAGTTGTAATTAATTATATTAGTTGTGAAGCCCCGGCCGGGAGTCCCAGGTGTCCTTGTCGATCTGTGGAAAGCACATGTCTCATTCCTTGGGACTCATACGTAGACAGATATTCAGGCCGGGCGAAGTATTATACTCGTCCGTGATTCTGAAGCCATACATTTCTATAGATTAAAGGGTATTACATCGCTCTTATTACATAACATATATTAAAACTAGTTGGTTCTAATACATACACAAAGCATGAATCGATGGCGGTCACGGCTCGCTTCATAATCCGTCTCTAGGAGCGTTATGCGCTGTACGATACATAAGCTGGAAAGGGGATCGCGTGGGGTGAAGCGAGTTCGGGAGAGAAATATGCTCTTTCTGAGGCCACTCGCCGTCTAAGTCTTGCGTAGTAATTCGCATGAAGCAATGACGTGCGAGTGAATACTGCATGGATGTGCGTATGCCATTGCGTGATGTTTTCATGACCCGTATCCCAGTCGACCGCGAGCTCGCCGTACATGCGAAGTGTGACGAATCCTTTGGTGGTACCAATGACGCACATGTACTAAGCCCTTACGACTCACGATTACCCGATGCAGGGTGCTAATGGGTAACTAATTCGAAAGTCATCCATTTAATGATGATCAGTTCAATGATAAAAATTGGATAACAGTAACTCTTGAAGCAGAGCGGGAGGTGCCTTTGGTTCGCAGACCCACTCTTGGCACCTTTGAAGTTGGACATGTGTGATCTCATGTTGTCAGCGGCTGTTGATCCTTTATCATTGGATATCTGGATGTATGATCGAACTGTGGGGCGGGATAGCGTTCTGTTTGCGTAATGCAATGAATGAATATTGTGATGTTGGGATCATCTGCTAATGACGCATGTGATAACAGGTTGGTGAATGACCATACCGTCTTGCTGACTAGGCGTGATCGCCAGCGTGCACATAAATGCAATGTTTTGATTACGTATCGATTCGATGGCTCATCTGATTATGTTCGTATAATTCAAGCGGCATTCGTGTTAACACATCAATTAGCATGCATTAACATGTCATATTCTGCGCATGTTATTCACCTGACGATAACACCACTAGGTGCAATCTTGGACCCATCGAAGGTACCTCACGGCCCCTTCACAAACATGAGCAAGTTTGGTTCCGATCATCCATACAACATCAGAACGGCTTTGGAACTTTTAATTCCGGTTTAAACCCCAATCACGATTAGTACCTCGAAATTTTTATTTTGAATCTGTTTAATTAAGGTTTGAGCACTTTTTGTGTACTATCGGCGTAATAACAGATTGCACATTAAGGTCCTGCTATTCCTCTTGATGGTTCATGGCCCAATCTATAGTTTCTGAGATGTCAGGCCAAGCGTTGGTCGATCAAGCCACGAAGAATTGAGGTCAAACTCGGCATTGTAGATCGAGACCGGGAAGGAAAAACTGAGAAAATGCAAGAAAATTGGAGGCTATGAAATTTAGCAAGATGCGAAATGGCTTCTTCGCTGCGTTCATCGTCTTCTTGACACTATTATCAGTGTCGGTACATTCCTTCTTGTTGGCGGCAGAGATTTTATTTACATTTTTGTTTCTTCCCCGGAATTTATCACTTCATTCAGCTTTTGGTTTTGGTTTCTTTTGCCAATTTCCCTTGGCTGGCGTATAAGCCTCAGTCAAGCCCTGTATCAATCAATCACTTTTCGGCAATAAATGTTTTAGGGAGCTTTGGCTCTCCAGCGTTTTCTTTCCTGGCTTTCCCTCATTTTATCTCCTTTCTCGCTACCAAACACCAGGGATGACCTTTCCGGAGGATGGTTGCTAGACCGCTTTCTATGAAGAGGAGAAATTCTTGGTATAGTTTAAGGTAAACTTTTTGAAGACCACATTTTTCGCATAAAAGTAGTTTGAGCATTTAGGTTTCAATCCTTAGTCAGTTCAAATCTCACAGGTCTGCTGATTGATGGTATTTGAAGCTATATTTGTTGATGGATGCTTCTTGCTCAGATCCTCAGATTGGTCCAGTTATTCTTCCTAGAGATCATGATTGAATCTGATTGGAGTATTATGCCAGAGACATTTGTAACTCATAAAATCTTTCAAAGAAAATATGGGTTCAGTTTTAGAAGCAGTAGTCCGATTCGAGGAAATGACTACAGGTCATTCTCCCAATGCGAGGAAAGGACCAGGACCTTTAGTTTGCAACGGACCTGAACCCCGGTAGCCCAGTGCTTCAGGAGTTCTTTTCTTATTTTCTTCATTTTTTATTATCGACTGCAACCATCCGGCTCTGTTTTATAACTGAAATTCAAGCGGAAATTCACCATTTTGAACCTCATTGTAAATCATTTTGTGCGAAGAAAACCCATCAATGTGGACCTGGAACTATCTTACATTAGCTTTCTTTAAATGATAGGAAGAATTGAGATAATTTGATTGGATCATCTGCTGGCATGAATCTGACTATGATCTTGTTTGTGTGAAACAGTCGTAAAATCCTCTATCGTTAATCAGTTTTGGGCTGAACCATATGGCCTTTCATAGCTCATGACGACCATACCATACCAATCTGATAGCCTACAACGTACCATGCGATGGTCATGTAATATCATTATTCACCTAAACGCAACCATGCCAACGTGCATTGGTTGAAATACATGAATTTCAATGAGTTATGATCCTGCTACCCTCATGGGTACATGGATGGAATCTTGAATCAATGGTCTTTCACATAGTCGAGAACCCTGGCGGAGTTTTGGCAAAGTTATGACCTTCGAAAGTTGGGGTCACACGTGACGATGACCACTACCGGGTGCAACCTATCAGTAGCCACTAGGCCTCCTCCGGACAACTCCAGTACCCACGCCCTGCATAAGGCGGAATAATGACTCAATAGGCTTTCCCATAGAGGTTTAATAACACCTGAAGCGGGTTGGGATGAAGAAGTTATGACCTTCCAAAGTTGGGTCACACATAAGTAAGGAATCCCTACCCGTGACCTATCCGGCCAGGTATACTCGCCTCCTTTGGCGGAGTTTTAGTACCTTTCCTGACATATGGATGGAATCTTGACTCAATAGGCTTTCTATATAGTCTAAGACCACCCAAAACGGAGTTCGGACGAAGAATTTATGGCTTTCCAAAGTTGGGGTCACGCTGGTAGGAAGCCCTGCCGGCCCGATATCCGATGACCTACTGGCTGCTGCCCACCCCAGTGGGCTCTGGCCTTGCTTGCCCTCCGCAGGGCATATGCGTTGGAATCTTGACTGTCGGTTCCATAGAGTTCAGAACACTTTCGAACGGAGTTTGGGTGAAGAAGTTATGACCTTCAGTTGGAGGAGTCACACATAAGTAAAGGCTCTACCCGGGTGAAGCCCTATCGTATTTCACACATTCTACACTTATCTTCAATACCTCACGCCCTCCATGAAGCACATGGATGGAATCTTGACTCGTGGGCTTTCCGCAAAGTCTAAAGAACACGAACGGAGTTCGGACGAAGAGATTATGACCTTTTGATTAGAGGTCTTGGCGACTAACAATCCCTAGCAGAAGCCCACGGCCCTTCATAGAGCAACCTAGCGTGATCCAGTTGCAATCATCCTTGCATGAGCATGGCGAAATCTTGACTCAATGGGCTTTCCATAGAGTCCAAGATCCGAGTTCGGACGAAGAAGTTATGGCCTTCCGAAGTTGGGCGCCTCAAATGAATAGTCGACCAGGCAGGCCAGCCTAATGGCCGGCCATCGAGCCCGGATCCGGCTGGCGACAATGGACGGCTCTTCCACTGGAAACATTCGGGGTAAACGGACCGCTAACATGAAATTTCTGAGAGGTCGATTTGAGAAATTCCAAATCCCATGTGAATTTCACCTGATGTGGCTACAATTTACCTGAAGGACTCACTACGAAATTCCCTTTATTTCCTACCAAAACTAGTTCTAAAGTCAGTTAATGTACTACCACAATATGGCAAGCTTTGTGGTTCAAAACACAAGCGAAACATTTCCCTTATGGCAGAACCATTGCTTATTATTCGTTTGCTAACGAACATTATTCATTATTGTAAGGTATCTTCAAGCCCCAAAAAAGAACTCGTAAAAAGGCTTTCCAAGTGACATCGTATAAACCGCATTGTCAGATTTGTGCTCGGTAGGAGCAGAAGGAAAAGGGAGTTGTTAGCAAGGACGATTATGTTTATGGTTTTAGCCATGTGTTGGAAGTATCGGAGCTACAGTGTGATGCTTGCGGGCTAGCACTATCCGTCTGATCGACCATGAGAACTCAAGATTATCTAATATCGTATGAAGGTTCTTAGGAAGTCTGGCTACACGGTCGAAGAATTTGACGAAGCCATTATTACTAGTTCTGCGTTAGGCGGGAGGGAAGAAGGAGAGCCAAGGCAAGGGTTGATGGTGAAAGGAGAAAACCATATTTGAAACCTAGTTATATATACCTTTATATATATATATATATATATATATATATATATATATATATATATATATATATATAGGGTTTCAAAATAGGTGCTTGATGGCCCTTTCGCCCAAAGCGGAAAAGCGAGCCGATTAGCTGAGGCTGGCCCGGCCGAAGGAAACCCGGTCGATAGCCCCGAGCGATAGCATGGGCGGCGTGAAAGCCATCTCTGAGTGAGCGAATCACATCGGTAAGGAAAGTGAGCCGATCTCGCCGGTAGGGAAGTAGATAATTCCCGATAACGATTTATCTATAAAACAGAGCGAATCTCACGATAAGGGAAGTAGGATAATCTTGATAACTACTCCCTCATTATCCACTTAATAATCAGATACTTGATAAAGGCGGAAATACCATTGATAGGAAGAGACCCTTACCACATCCGGTGGGAAAAACATCGCTATAAATACAGAGCCACCATACGGTGAAAATTAGCGAAAACATTCGCCATCAGTAGATCTTTTATTTCATCGGAATGGCCCGGCTTGACGCCAGAGCGCGATGGCGAAGCCCGTCAGCCAACACTCTTTTTACGTTTTTGCGAAAGGAGAGCAGCGTTAGAGCTAGCGGACCATCGGCGTGATCCTGCCTGCATTTAACAGTCCAAACACGCTCCGGCCCGGTCCAGGTTGAAAAAAGGCATAAATCGAGTTGGCATTATGCGTAGGGCCTTGATTAGATTACAAATAAGGCGATTTCCGTAAGCGATGGTATCAACTTCCGGAAACCTGGCGGAGAAGCCCAGCGCCGTCGATCGGGGATGCGGGACGGCGGCGTGAAATGATATCGTGCGTGAAACAATCTGGCTTGACACGGATGAGGTGGAGGCGCCGTACCTGCGCTGACGGCGCTGATAGGAGAGTTAGAACAACTCACGGATAGATCGGCGCGCGGGAGCGCGATGACTAGGAAGGCCGCCTTGTCACACCCGCCGCGAGAAGAGGCGGCCACACGCGGCGCACTCCAGGAGTGCGGAGGCGGAAGCAGAATCCAGTTGAGCCAGGGGGCATGGACCACACCTAACCCCTGGAGAGGGCTGACAACGAAGCAACCTTTCGGGAATATCGGAAGCGAGGAACACCCCTCGGCGAGGAATGGGAGCGATCGTGGGAGCGAGAGGTTGAATATATCTGGCAGAGCTTCGTCAGCGCTGGAAGGAAGTCGTCAGCGAGGGCCGGGACTCGATGGACACCTTAGTCTGATGGCGAGTCACCCAGTTCTGTGAGGTCTTCACTTTCCTCTTCAGTGGGATTCGAATGCCGTGAAATAGGCGTCAGGTGGCGCAAAGATCCGTTGATCATCGACACTTATAAGAATCAAATGGGGCTACGTGGTATCGGGACCATGCGGTCTTGAGCTTTCGCTATCACGCTAAAGGACCGGTGGCGTGAACGATAGGCTTCCACCGTCGTCGATCTCCTCGATTCGGAGAGCTTTCCATTCTTAGTTCGTTTCCACTTCATTGGAGCGGAACATACAGAAGTAGAGTTATCATCCTCGACCATGTGAGCTTCATGAAAGCCCTAATGTCTTATGTTGTTCAAGGTTTAATGTCGAGTCTCGAAGGTGGGCTCTCTGGCAGAAGTTCATTGCTCACTTGCATTGTATTTGGGCTATGATTGGTGAATTTTATGTTCTCCGTCTGAAAGTCTCGAGCGACATGGTAGAGTACTCGCGGAGTATTAACGGCGAAGAAGCCCTCATATCGAAAGCAAGCTCTTGACCGTAAAGAAAAAGCGGGGTGACAGTGACACGGGCGAAGCCAAAAAAGGCAGCGAGATAGTGAAGAGGGTCCCCGAAAGGCAGTGAGCAGTCCACGAAAAGCGAGGAAGCCTTAGAATCGCTTGGGTCCACCTCGATCACGTCTGATGACAATGACCATTCACCTCGGTTTACCCCCACGATGGGCTGCGATGCTCGTAGGTCTTCTTGCGAGGTGCAACACGAGCGATTTACGAGATGGTCGTCCCGGATGAGGTCGGACCGACCCGAAAGAGATAACACACGAAATGTTGTGAGTTCCATTGGGACCACGAGACCGAGCGGATGATTGCATACAACTCAGGAAAGAAATAGAATATTTGATTGGCGTGGATATCTTGGCGGCTACTGTAACACTGAAGGCGAGCCGGGGCTTAGCAACCCTGACCACCTCGGTGAAGCGACAGCTTCGGCGCAGCGACCCTTAGGAATTCGTAGCGATCTGAGAGGATTTGGCGGAGGCGTGGTTCAAATACTATGAAGGCCATTTGCGCGACGCGAGTCGAGAGAGGTGATGGAAGTACTGGCGGTGTCCAAACTTCCCTCGGCTTGACTGTCCTGCGTTCAGTTCGGACTTGGAAGGATGCCGGCATCTGGCGTGTCATGGTAATAAGAGCGGTTGGCTAACCAGTGAATCCACCGGGTCCTTGTCGACAATGGGAGTTCAGCCGACATCATCTTTGCGTCAGCCTTTGACAAGATGAGCATTGGAAGGGAAAAGGCTGGGCGATCGGCGCCCACTACTGCGGATTCTGCGGAGAAAAGTACTGCCTCTGGGATGTCTGATTAGTACTTACTTTATGGGCCCCAGTACTGAAACGACCACTTGGCCCGGTGAAGTTTCGTGTTAGATGCCCCATATATAACATTTGTTGGGAGAGACCCTCTCGTCACGCAGAAACCATTCCTCACGCTTGACATGATGATCAGTTCCTATGACGGAGTAGGAATGGTTCGAGAGACCGGTGGGTGGCTAGGGAGTGTTTTCGACATCCGTGAAGCAAAGCGGTAGACAACATAAACTTGGGTGGAAGAGGCTCGACATGTTAGCGACAGAGTAAAATACCCGACTGAGCCCTCGGAAGAGGCTGGAGCTGTGCGAGATAGGCGATAACCACGAACACCTCGCCTACATGATCCATTGTGGAAGACCTCAGACATCCCCTTATTCACTTCTTGAAACAGAACAAGGATGTCTTTGCGTGGAAGCAAGAGGACAAGGGAGGGATTGACCCCATAATAATCACTCACAGACTAAATGTCAGCCTATCCTTCAAATCAGTCAAGCAAAAAAGAAGGAGTTTCGCTCTGAAGACAAAAGCAATGTCAGGAGGTGGAGCAAGCTCCCTCGAGGCGACGATCGGAGGTGGAGTCACGGGCTAGTTTGGCGTCGTCTTCGTCAAAAGCGACAGCAAGTAAGGCGGCTCTGCGGTGGCTTCACGGCATCAGCCCGAGCATGCCCAGATAGTTTCCCTGCGCCCGGGATCGGCCTCATTGTGTAGCCTCATAGTAGGCCATGAACTCCTCGAGTTTTCATGGATGCTTTTAAACCTGACGGTCGGCTTATGGGCCAGAGCGACCGGGAAAAGACCTCGTTGATCACGAGGGAAAGGGACCTGGCGCTATGATGGCTGCTTTTGGGCTAAAACGCGAGGCTTCACATACGGGTTGGTGAACAATATGTTCCAGAAGCAAATAGGGGCATCCATGGAGGTGTACATAGATGACATGTTGGTGAAATCAACCACAGCCGAGTTCCACGCTAACTCATACATCCGGCGTTCAGTCCCCAGAGCGTACAACATGAAGTTAAAGATCAGTAAATACGCCTTTGGAGTTTATTTGGAAAGTTCTTAGGTTTATAGTCAACTCTGCAGGGAATTGAGGCAAACCCATACAAGATAAAGGCTATGCTCCACATGCCACCGCCATCTAACATAAAGGAAGTCCAACGTCTAGCGGAAGGTAAGCATTAAATGGGTTCAATTAATGAAGTATGAAACAAATATATTATCTTTAAGTTCTAAAAAGCTAGCTCAACAATGAGATACGTGTTGCGAAAGAAGCATTCGACGTGAAGACTTACCTAAGTTCTCCCCCATTCCTGAGTGAGCCCCTACGAGAGGCTCCTTACTCTTATGCGGTGTAGGTTTCTCGACCGGTGTCGTCCTCATCAAAGACAAAGACCGGTGGCATCTGTCTGCTGTGCGGCCGAGCTACGGGAGGAGCGGAGGAGAGGTACGGGAGCGAGTCTTGGGGTTGGTAACCGCGGCCGAGAAAACTCCCGCCCTTATTTGAGCTCATGCCATTGGAGTCTCAGCCAGTACCCAATGAAGCAAGTGCTACACAAACCAGAGACCTCAGGAAGGTTGATGAAGTGGGCCATAGAGTTAAGCGAGTTTGATATCAAATATAAGCCAAAACTACGTAGGGCGGAGTCTTAGCGGTTGCGTCATGGAATTCACCTCGGCGAAACTGCTTTGAGAATGCAAACGATGCACGACCTCCTATCTAGAAGCTTTCGAGTAGACGAGAGGCGCGATTCTCGGGAGCGGAGCCGGACATCCTAACACTCCCGGAGAGAATATATCTTGAACATGCATAGGTTTGGGGTTCCAAACCTCCAACAACGAAGCCAAGTATGAGGCCGTCATAGCGGGACTCAACCTCGCCATTCTATAGATTGGCTGGCTCAAAGAACATCTGGCGACTCGGTTAATTGTCATCCCGGATAGAAACCCTCTGACCAAGGTGAAAATGATCCTGCACCAAAAGTGCAGTTCTTGAAAAGGATCGATGTTGGGTCAGGTCAGACACATACCCAAAGCGGAGAATTCCCAAGCCGATGCCTTAGCATTGGAAAGCAGACCTCCTGAGAACCTGCAGGAAGACCGCGCTATCATTTGCTTGTAGAGCCTTCTATAGATCTCTATGGCGAGAAGTACTTTGAGTGGTCAAACCAGGATTGGATGGACCCCATTTGGGATGCCAGCGGGCGGGCATCTACAGACGACAAAAGGGGCCTCTAAGATTAGGACGGTCGGCGAGTTCACTAATCATGGAAGCCTTCTGAGAGGTTTTCACACCCATCCTTAGAATTGCATCGCGGAAAAGCATTCTATGTACTAAAGGAGTGCATGAAGGTGTATCGCCCGGAAATCACGCCGGATCTTGGACATTGGCGGGAAAGGTCTTGATAAAGGATATTCTTGGCCTGATATTTTTCGGAGGTGCGTGAAACTAGTCGACAAGTGTAAAGTTTGTCGAGAGCACGCGGAAATCTCTCGCCTCCATCCGAGCCGCTGACTTGAGTTATAAGCCCACAGCTCGGTGATGGGGGCTGACATGGGACCTTGCCCATTGCAAAGTCGGTGCAAATTGTCATCATAGTAATGGATTATTTCACCGTGGGCCCAAGCCCAGAACCTCGGCTACTATCACGAGCAGTCTCTCAACCGTCTAGCGCTCCATAATTTGCAGGTTTGGCATCTAGGCCACTGGTGCGATAATGTTAAGCTGTTGACAATCCTAAGTTTAGGGATTTCTATGCCGAGCTCGGGATCAAGAACTACTACTCGTCTGCGATTCGTCAATCTAATGGATAGTGAAGTCATATCAGAACTCTTAAGCGGCACTAAAGACCAGGATTGGGGCCTAAAGGTAAGTGGGCGTACACGGGAGTGTGTACCACGACCTCAGTGATCCTTAGAGAACACTCGCTGTGATGATCAAATAGATCATCAATCAGAGCAAAAAGATATTTATTCTTTGAATAGTGACATTCAGTATGCATGAGTCTATACCCCCAACCTCAGTATCATCCCTTCTTCTTCACAAATAACTTAGAAATCACAAGGGTGAAATCTTAGACTAATAAATCCTCTATCCAACAGCTCTTGTAGCTGAGTCTTCAACTCTTTCAACTCAGCCTGTAACACCCGAAAAATACCCTAGCAGATTTCGGACATGTTTAGGGTATATTAAAAAAAGCTAATTGGAATTTTTCGGAAACAAAATTAGAGACCCGGAATTAATAATAAAGCCAAGGGTAAATGAGTCATTTACCCCTTGAGGACTTAAGTGTCATAAGATGAAAAGAGGGGATGCCAAAGTATAATATTGAATAAGTTGGATTTAAATAAAGAATGGAAGGGCTTAATTGCAAAAATGAAAATTGTTTTAAAAATGTAAAAGGCCCAAACATGGCCTTAACAAATAGTGGATAAGACCAAAATTGGTCTCATTTTGAAAGAAAGAGAACCATAGAGAGGGAGAGAGGAAGGAAGAGAAGAAGAGGAAGGAAGAGGAAGAGAAGAGAGGAGAGAAAGAAGTGAATTGAGGTATGGAACTATAGGCTTTAAAGCTTTGAATGGTTTTCCATGCAATTGTATGGTTATTAGATGTCTCGAACCTAGGGTTTTGTTGAGTTTATTCATATACAAAATTACTAAAGGCCAAAAAGTTTGTTAAGTCTAAAAGGTATAAAGAAGCATATGAAATCCTCTCTTTGAGGATGGATTCATGGTTAAATGACAACAAATTGAGTTAGGGTTTAGAACAAACCCTAATTAAACTTCATGTTGGGTTATGTATGGGTTAGGATCCATATTGTAGTTGGTTTGAGAGTAATTCATGAGTTTTTGAAATAAACTAAGTAGTGAAAGAGGATTTGAGTGAAAAAGATTACAAGATTGCATAGGAAATGGTTTTGAGAGGTGTATATGATTATAGAGTTGATTAGGTGAAAAATATGGAAAAATGGGTAGAAAAACACGCATTAAGGCATTTAGGTGACATGTCTGGGTACACCCTGAATTTGTGCAGTGCAGTTTGGGTTAAGTCATTTTTGGCCAACATGTGCGGAATCTGGTCGGACACAATCTTGGGGTACACCTACCCATTTAGGCAGTTTTATTTAGCCTGTAACACTCACATTTCTTATCGATTTGAGTATGATTAGTTCAAGTTTAAGTAGACTTCAGAACCAAACATATAGAAATTTATTTTATCTTCTAATGCTGACTCTAAGTGGCCTAGAAATTCACTCAAAGTGGACGCATTAAGTATTAAGTTCTAGATTTTGAACATAGAGTAGTCCAGGGTGTCTAGGTCATATCTTGGTTTAGTTTTTCCCGATTGGGATTAGTGTAAAAGACATATGTTTGCATAGTTTAAAGTACAAAGAACCGATTTGTCAAATAAATGAAACTTGAAATATGTTTTAAAGTCAGAACTATAAATCGATAGTGACAATTCAACGTAAATGTAAACTGATTTGGATAATCAATTGGATAGTTGATTAGATGATTATTCTCTAATAAGTAGTTATAGAGAATAAGAATATAGGTTTCATAAGTAATATGAAGTATCAAATGTAAGGGATGTATGTCGCAAGATACGATGCTGATATATATGTAAGATATGATGAAGCTAAGGTACAGAAGATGATGACATATGAATATCAGATTCATATAATAAAATATATGAGTATAATGAATAGATGATATAAGTGAAATATCAGGAGTGAATAGATAATACATTGATAAGAATACGTAAAATGAGATGGTAAAGTAAAAAGATTAGTAGGACTGAAAGGATAAGGGATATGTATAATATGAATAATTTTGAAGTATATATGATGTGTGAAAACAAGGTATTCATAGATGCATTCATGATATATGATAGGATTCTATATATGATCTGAAAACAAACTAAATGAAAAAGAAAAATGAATGTATATGTATAGAAATATGAGAAGCTGAAGTAATATGACTACAAATATGAGAGCGAATACAAAGTAAAGTAATGATAGTATATATTATAAGCAATTATAAGTAACAATAATTATTCTTCTTGCAGATATATCTTGAAGAAAGCGTAATCTGTGGATTATGCGGCTTGCGAGTAGAGGATAGATAGGCATTACCTATAGGGAGAATCTGATTCTTTGCAGCGGATACATAGGCAGAGATATGAGGCCCCATTTGGATCGATGACATGGATCCATTTTGGTCATTCATTTGAAAGGGTGCCACAATAGACAGAGATCACTGTTTCGTACAGTGATAGTACTTTAATTCAGACAGATGAGATGTATACCGTACAGTATTAGATACTGTCAAAAATTACCTGCCCGTTATTTCAGAATCCGCTAAGATGACTTGCAGACATGAATATAAAGAAAAGAGTACTTACAAAGTATATGATAGATAGAATATGAACGTACAATTGTATATGACAGTATAAGATGAAATGAAATTACATGACAAAATATGCAAGTACATGAAATCACATTGCTACTGAATGACAAACAT